>JBAMJV010010071.1:0-93558 GCA_037951105.1 Echinarachnius parma
ATTATGACATGATAGACAGCCTACATTCGTAATAAAACATTCGATTTGCTTTCAAATGGATACACCGGAGGGTTTCTTTTTGTGTTAACGGCGTTTTTTTTTTATAGACAAAACAGTCCTTTTACTTAGACGTCGATATGTTTACTACCATTCCATTGTTCAAGCATCATTGAATTTACTGTTAGTTTCTAACAATGACTTACAAGTTCCACTGCTATGATTTTGTTTGACCAGAACCTTAAAGACTATTTCAGATAATTATTTTATTGGATGTTTAAGGGAACTTTTAAAATATTATGTGATAGTTATACTAATGAAAGATGAAATACTTACGGCTACCATCGCTAACGGCGAGCGTTAACTGATGTAAGTGAGAGCGGTGATTGGCTGTAGGATCGGGGCGGGAACTGCGAGTGTCTGGATGTGTGTGAATATACCAGAGTGAGACGGAGTGATTTGAGATCTTGCTCCAGACGGACGTGTGTGCGGCGGCTGAGATTGAGTGGACCATGGGATGCCTTTGTAAATTTCTTGAAAGTGTAGAAGTTAAATAGGAAAATCCCTTTGATGGTGACTCGCCAGCCCGGTGTGCAGCACGACAACGTCCTACAAGCGTTTACCACGATTGGTGACCTTGCATCCGGATTAAGGACCCGGCGTGTCCAACCGGGTAATGGACCCGACTTCAGGATCCGGCTTAGCATCCGACTTAAGCATCCGACTTCAGCATCCGACTTAAGCATCCGACTGCACGGACCGACTTAAGCATCCGACTTCACGGACCGACTTAAGCATCCGACTTCAGGATCCGACTCCTTCATCCGATTTCTTCTCCCGATCTGGAGATCACTTCGCGCAAGCACCGCGGCTTCAACGCAGCTGATTCCTCGGCGTTCCGGCACTCGGCATTCCACCAGCATATAGCGAGGACTGTATGCTGATATAGACTTTACGCGACTCTACGGCCGTTCATCCGTTACGGTCTGATTGGTGCACCATAAACACTCCGAACTCTCGCGCAGCGCTTACTAAGTATTTAAATTTGTTGTCTTCTCTCTGGAAAGTTTAAAGCATTTAATTATACCCTCTGTAATCTAATATGTGAGACATGATAATTCATTGATATAGACACTTGGTTTGAAATTTCAAAAGAATTTATGGATGTCTGAAATTTGAAGCAGTGATTAAAGTTAAACCATATTCTGTAAAACTAGATTGTCTAGAGTTCTGATATCGTGTCCGATTGGTTATAACACATCACGGTACACATATACCACATAAACGTACTTATAATTAAAACATTCAAAACATGGCGCCTCTGAAACTCACCGACGTATCTGGTAATGTGTCAATTTTAACCTTTCTTTCAAACAAAGCTCCTTCTTGAGAGCAATGCTAAACCCTTCAGGAAGAACGAAGATGAACGGACTCCAATTCACCTTGCAGCACAAAACGGACACACAACGTAAGTTTGACAGTGCATTTAAAGTTGTCTGGACATACCAAATTAAACATAATGACTTACAAATCTAAAAAAACAAAAAAACAAAAAAAACAATTTCCCTAACGCTGTCCGCATTACACGCAAGACCTGAGGTCTTTGCGGCATAATTTCGAATTTGTTGGAGTCTGTAAATATTTTGAATACAGATGAACGCACCCAATTTGTAATGTATTTGTTTCGTTTTGTTCTCGTGTATAGTTAGCATGTTATATGTAATACTTTATATAGGGGTTAGCTTTCATGTAACGTGTCATACCCCTTTCTGCTAACCCCTTACTCTGTCATATGAATGTCGTCTGTTTTTTGTTTTTATCTCTGTAATTTTGTATTTTATGTATTTTGTTGAATAAACTAAACTGAACTGAAATGAACCTTCCGAAATTCCCCGAAACCGCGAATTGTAGTGGTAGCTCCTATCATTTGCATGAATGGTGTCATTGTCTGTCATTGTATAATTATATGTTCATAGGCCGGAAAATTGACCGAAAAGGCTATTTGAATGGAATAATAAGATAATTAATTTGGTTTTCCGGGCCCATTTTAAATAAAAGAAATATGCGTTTGCGCATGTGAGTTTGTTTTAGTCTGCATTCGTTTTTCTCATCTGAATAGAACCGTTTTGGAGTTTATTAGCAATGATGGCAGACTGACAAACTGTGAAGACAAAAAGGGAAACGCTCCTCTCCATCTCGCTGCTTTGTCGGGCAGGGCAGAAACAGTGAGAGCGCTGCTAGGAGCAGATGCTTACGTCGATGCACGGTATATATAATATCATACATATTGTGAATATGGTAGCGTAGTGCTAAATTTAATCGTCGTTTAAATTTTAGTTACATGTCATGTTGTTAATGTTTTGTGATATGTTTTTCTTATTCAGAATATATTTGTCTGTATAACTTGAATGATCTACTTATTCGTTTTGTGATACACTTCCTTAGTGAAAACAAAATCCTGCTGATAACAGACTTGTACCTTTATGTAAAAACCTCAATTAAAACTCAACTTAAATTCAAGCTTAATCTAAAACTCGACTTATTTGGGTTTTTAAACGTACACTTTATCAAACTACAAATCAGACTCACAGTCAAATTTACTCAAAATCAAACTCAACTTAACGCAACGCATATCATGTCAAACTCTAAGTTAAACTAAATATCAAACTCGAACTCAACTCATATCAACCTATTATGAGATGTTCTCTTTCCTTTCTTCTATCAGTGACAAGAGACTCAGAACCCCTCTCTCGAATGCTGCCCAAAATGGATGGATGAAAACTGCCTGCATCTTGTTGGAGAATGGTTGCAAAGTCGATTCTCTGGACGAGACAGGGGTAAGAAGAAGAAGATGCTCTTCTTGATGTTTAGTTGTTTGCACCGTTCATAATACAATAATACACCACATAGAGAAGGCTCCAAATCACGCGAACTCAATTTAGCCAAATATCGATTTAACGCCCTTCTGAATACCTCACCCAACTATTGATTTAATCAATCTGGGCAAAATCTGTTGATGTCCAATTACCGTATCCATGCACTACAAACAAACACACGTAAGAGAAAGGTGTAAGGGGCGTAGTCAGTGTTAATTCCAACCGGGATGCTGACAATCTATTTGAAGAGCTTTCTTCTAAAAGGCGCTATATCCACTTTTTCTACTTTCGAGGAAAACAGGTTTCTTTGCCTAACGTGCCTATGGGAATATGAAAATTGAACTCTCTATATTCTGATTTAGAGTGAGTAATTTGTCGTAAAATGTGAATTCATAGATAGCTACGTAGCTTATAAATGTAGATATATCATTAACTAAATTTGTATGGAAAATGGATTTAGCGGCTTTTGGAACTGAGCTCTTCAATTGTATGAGGATGATGTCTTTTCTATATCGTGTCCCAAACAAAAAAGGTAAAACTTGTCGGGAATGGAGGGGGGGGGGGGGGCGTATTACCCCTTGTCGTAATGCTTCGCCACTCGATATGGCTGAGGATAAGGGCTAATTTAAAATGGAAGTTCGTTATATGATTTATATCTTAGATCATAATTTCTTAAACATTTGTAAAACGAGGCGTATATTTTAATTTGAAACCTCGGATGAGACAGCAAGTCCTTTCTTTAACATCTTATCGACATTATGATTAATGATTATGCAACTAATGATGTTGCTTTGGGAAATAATACGCATTAACCTCGGTTCAAATGCTTCATAGAGACTTATATTTTATTCTTGTATCTTCAGGCAACCCCTCTCCATCTAGCAGCTGCAGCTGGTCACGTGACAGTGGTCAAACTCTTGCTCAAATGGAAGTCCGACATCTCTCTGCGAGATAGCGACCAAAACAACTGCCTGGACGTTGCCATAGAGAAGAATCACAAGTACTGATTATTTGATAGATTAATTATTGGTTATCTGCTTTATTGATTGATTGATTGATGTATCAATGGATTGACGAAGTGATGCAATTATTGATTGGCGATTGATTGGTTGATTGAGTTATGACTGATTGATCGATTAATTGATTGATTGGTAAATCGAAATATTAATGGATTGACGAACTGATGGAATTAATGATTGGTGATTGATTTATTGAGGGATGACTAATTTATCAATTAATTGATTGATCGATTGGGTTGTTGATCGATCGATTGATTAACTTATTGATCAACCAACTGAATGCCTGATGAATTGATCGAGTAAGTATTGGAAATAAATATATTCATAACTTATTAATTTCTTCTTTATATTTGATCACCTCAATTATTATCATAATCAAAATAACTATTTTGTATACAATTATTTATATTTGTTAATGGTGGTATTACGCATGGTAGTATGGAAATAATGTTAATAATAATAATAATAATAATGATAATAATAATACTCATATCAATAATAATAGTAATAATGATAATAATAATAATATCAATACTAATAATACTACTGTACTACTACTAATAATAACACTTATAATACACATAATAGTAAATACAGATAGTAATAATATGATAATCATTATCAGTAGTAGGTTCTCGAACTGTAATTATACATAATTGTATTTGTGCATTTGTTAAAGGGATGTTGCTATGGAGATTGTAAGTCAGGACAAATGGGAGGCAGCCCTGAAGAATACTAAATTAGATGAAAATGGCAACACTTATACATCCCCTTTGCGACAGCTCATTGAGAAAATGCCAGGTATGTCTATAATATTATGTTTCAGTATAATGTATATTATATATGTATGTGTTACTTAAAATGTTTTTTTTTTATATTTTGATTTAGTTCTCATTATGAAAGTATTTATTTGCAATCATAAACTATTTTCTTTGCATAGATGCACCAAAATTAGCGTCAAAAATGTATAGTTATAGATACATACATACATACATACATACATACAACAAATCATATACAGTCATGTTATAAAACTGAATGAAACTACATGTTCAGTGATTCGAAAATTGGTATACATACGATTGTTATCCTAGAAAGACAACAATATACAAATGATGCGCAGGTATGAGTGGGTCTGTAGGAATTGTTTGCACAAGGTAACTATGGAACTGTTAAACCCACGAGGCGAAGCCGAGTGGGTTTAGACTAGTTTCCATAGTTACCACGTGCAAACAATTCCACCGACCCACGAAATAAACTTGCGCATCATCTGTTTTATAGAATGGGCATTGTTACGCCCCCCAAAAAGTCAAAAAATTTAAAATTAGAAAAATTACCGGATGCATGAAATAATTTTACCGGACGCATGAAATTTTTTACCGCACGCATGATTTTTTTACCGGACGCATGACATTTTTTACCGGACGCATGAAATTTTTACCGGACGCATGAAATTTTTACCGGACGCATGATTTTTTTTACCGGACGCATGACTTTTCATGCATCCAGTACAATTAATTGTCTGCACAAATTTTGCTCTCAACCAATCAGATTGCAGGGATTTATCAACCCATTCTATAACATTATTTGTTCCTTGATACTTGTTTTGTCATGAGAAACTCACACGGAGACAAATATTTAAACAAATATTTGTTAACATTTTATATTGTTGCTGTTTATTTATGTAGTAGTTTTACCCAATCCTCTACGGCGTGTAAATCAATACAGTGGTCGGTATTCTACTAAAATGTATCAACTTAAGCTGGACTGAAACATAAATTACCGGTAACCAGTTAAACCAGTTCACATCTGTGGAATTTGACACTTACATTTATGGTTGCCATGCATCCCCTCTGATTGTTCTCCTCATTGGACATCCAGACAAAGGAATGCTTGACATTCAAATGGAATGGTTGATCATTTCTCCAGTCATATTATTTCCTTTTAATAAGAGGACATTATAGTACCATGATTACTGGTGGCGCGTTAAACTATTTCATTGGAATTTTAGTCTAAGGAGAAACAATTACCCTATCCCTGGCAGTGTACACATCAATGAGCCTGTCAAATTCCACTGAAGTGGAATGGTTTTTACTTGTTAGTGGACATTTCTGTCCTTTTAGCCTAGCTTTAGTTGATAAATTTGATATAATTACGGCCCTTGTGTTTATCTGATTAGTTATCAAACAAGGATGCTTTCATGTTAATGTTTATTGGTTGTAATTTTGTCTCGTTCAGATGTTGCAGAGAAAGTCCTAGACAACTGTGTGATTCCCAATGACAAGTGCCCAGATGATAAAGACTATTGCATCACTTTCCAGTATGATCTTCTGGATGACATGCTCTCTCACCCGACGGATGCCAAGAAACGTAACAGTAACATGACGCAACTATCTATGCCCTCTTAAGTATCATTATGCTGGATATTTTCAAACTGTACATATGGCAAAGAAACGCAATTGTACTAAAAATGAAAACAACATATTTGCAACTCTAAAGTGACAAGACCACACATTTACAAAACAACACAATTGTGTAAAGGTTTTATACTTTCCTCATTAAATTCGTCCCGAGAAGGAAGGAACGTGCCAGTGCTGACTTCGGTGTCGTCTGTGGTCGATAATTTTCACAAAATGTACAATCAAGTTAGTCGATAATTTGAATACCGAACGTAAACAAATCTGCATCCGAGCGACATAGCATGCATGTCTCTAATTTAACTGCTCTAAATTGAACATTAGTCCGTGAGCAAGGAATGCGTGAATTTGAATGACCCCTGTGTGGATTTGGGTAAGAAATTTATGAAATTGGCCCGGAAAACCTGTATTATCATAATTAATTACTTTCAAAATTAATGTTATTATTATAATTATTATGTATTATTAATATAATTATTGTCATTATTATTGCTATTGTCATAATCATCATTACATTGTTTATTCTTTTCGGACTATTCTAATGTATAGCAACGGGCTCTGGCGAGAATGCACAGAAAAGCAGTAATAGCTGTTTGCCTCATTTGAAGCATGATGTCGAGGCTTCATATCCGCTCCTGTTAATGGTAACAATTAGTAATACAAGTACTGTAATACCAGTGCTACTTAGGTCTGTAATAACCTGCCACGTAAACGTTAATTCAAATTTGTTGTACTATTAAACCACTGTCATAGCATCAGACTCAAGGGCATCGGTTACGTAACCCGTTGTCGTTAGTGCACGCTCATATTACACTTCATGTGTACTGTTTGAAAAAGGCACCTCCAGTGGCCAGTTAAAACAGATAAAAGTGTTAACCAAAGCATTAATAATGTCCGTTATTAGTGATATCCGACGAAAGGAGTGACAGGAATTATGTACCAGTATCTGAACAGAAACTTTGCTCATATTTCGAAGACGTTTACCGAGATTTGATTTTCACGGGTGGGGCGGGGGGGCGGGGCTGTAGTTCACAAGTCTCACTGGTTTCCATTTTTTTTCCCTAGAGTAAATCCGTGTTCTTAACGTGATTAAACATGTCAAAAGAGAGATCTGCCAACCTAATATTTACTTTTTTATTATGTTTTATACACGTTAAAACATAATATCATGCAACTATTTCCAACATCGGTCCTGTGAGCAAGAAATGAGCATCGTTCAAAGTCACTCGTAGTAAGGGCTATCGCGTACAGCACGGGGGTGCCATCATATTTTATGAAACCGGGATTTTTAATTGTTCGCGCCAGAATGTGACGTAATTCCAGAACAAATAAGCTCCGGCACTTTTTGGACAGAAACAGCTTTGAAACTGACTATTAGAGCAACGATTTAATTATACCGGATTACGTTGCATGCAAAGCTATGCAAGCGCACGTATGCTTGGCATGCGGGCTTGTCGACCAATACCCAGGCCGGCGGATATGGGCGAATGGGCGGCCGGTGAAGTTGGGTCCGATTTCAATGGCGAGCTAGCGGCAAACGAAGTATCAACCGATATTTCTAAGGTTCGGATTTTACTACGCGTGCCAACTTTCCTACAACACAATTGATCATTTAGTTTTGCCAATGTATATGATTTCGGTAACTCTCCCAATACTGTTATTAGGCTTTAATGTCATCAGATGTTTTAACGATTTATCTTCTAATTCACATCAGGTTGAACATCAACGCGAGAAATTGCTCGGCCATCCCTTGGTGACCAGCCTCCTCAATCACAAGTGGATGAGCTATGGATGCTACGTCTACTTCTTCTCCTTCTTCTGGTACGCACTCTTCCTCCTCTTCCTCTCTGGCTACGCCTTCGTCAACCCTCCGCCCTTCTATTTCAATGCAACTGGAGACGCCCCCGTCTTCATTCTGGACGGGGAGAGCCGCTGGGTCGATACATACAGCGACACCACGCTCAATGTGTTTGTCATCAGGGGTCACGTGATCATCTTCATAATGGCGGCATTGAACATTTTTTCGGAGGTACTTGAATCGGTGACGCTTTGTTTTATATTTTACATAATAATTTGATTTCTTATTAAAATATACACCTATGAGATTTGTAATATTTTCCTTGTGAATAATTACGGAACAATATAATTTCATGATTAACACAACAGTTATCTAATGTGATTTCGTATTTATACACAAAATGATAACTTGTTTTACCATCTGACTCTGTCATTGATTGGCTAAACACAGTCACTTGATTGCCGTGTCAGTTTTAATTATCACCTGCCTGACTTAGTAAAATACGCGTCGTTGATTGGCTAACACAGTCACGTGATTGCCTTGTTAGTTTTAACTGTTACACATGGCAGATGCACTGTACCGGCCAATTGTTTACGATACAAAATGTACACATACCGTAACGCGTACGTATACCGTATCGTACCGCTATACCTTACCGTGTACGATACACGTATAAAATCATTCACCTCGCGGGCACCAAATAAAAGAAAAAACTAACGAAAATCAGCGATTTCCAGTACAATTGGATCAGAAAGTGACCGAAGGAAACAATCGACAAATATTTCCGATAGAAATGCAGTGACCTGAACATGTTGAGATATTAGTGCGGAGAGAGGCAAACTAAGTACGCCGATCGACTGTATTGTGCACTGGGTGAACTGTGCGTTGTGTTGTGAGATGTGATGTGTGTTTCTGTGAGTGAGTGAAAAGCCAAACGTCCACGAAACGGATTGTGATTTCAATTCGACACTCAGAGGATAAAACAGTTGTTAACTTTGCTGTCGGGAAAATCATGGAATGTTCCCTCGGGATTTGAAATGCTATTTCGTGAAGAAAATAAGTCCCTCGACTACGTCTCGGGACTTATTTACTCTTCCCTCATTAGCATTTAAAATCCCCCGGAGTGAAACATTCCGTGCTTCTCCCTCTACCACCAGTTAACAACTGTATACTGCCACATGGCAGATGCACTGTTCACCGCATGGCGCGCGCTGCAAAAGAGATTGTATTATGACGTCACAATGAGAACCATCAATCAAAGGTATGTTGTTTTTGACTGATTTAAGTTTCAATGCATATGCATGAATCTGTATATGTGAGCCCCCGGATTTAGTCGGATGATAAAACAGTTGTTTTTTAAATGCTATTTTGTGAAGAAAATAAGTCCCTCGACTACGTCTCGGGACTTATAATCTTCCCTCAATAGCATTTAAAATCCCTCGGAGTGGAACATTCTGTGTTATTCCCTCCAACACCAGTTAATAACTGTATAATGT
Source organism: Echinarachnius parma (assembly GCA_037951105.1). Taxonomy (NCBI): domain Eukaryota; kingdom Metazoa; phylum Echinodermata; class Echinoidea; order Clypeasteroida; family Echinarachniidae; genus Echinarachnius; species Echinarachnius parma. Next base: position 9,604 of record JBAMJV010010071.1, read on the forward strand.
TAAACGCAGTTCACGGGAGAGCGGAATGTCTCACCCTTAACGCCGCGAGATATCGATACTGGAAATGTTTCGCCTAGACGTATGACAACAAAAGATAGCGATGTTATCGATTGCAAAGGTTATGATTCATGCGGGCATTCATTTTTAATCAAAGTTTGCGGGTATGCGCGCGATGTCAAACATTCATATGCGCAACCCAAGTCCCTCGACAACGTCTCGGGACTTTTAATCTTCCGTCAATATCATTTCAGTTCCTCCGAGATAAACATTCCGTCATGTTCCCTCCTTAGACATCTAACATTTTTACAATATTATGTTGATTATTAAAGGTACTGTTGAGTATTGGTATTTCCCGATATTTTTTTGTGAGATAATGAAAAACTGACTGTCAAATTTGAAAGAACATACAATTTTAATGACAGAATAAACTTTATTTGATCAAAATCGGTTCAGAAACGGCTGAAATATCCATAGTATATTTGTATTCAAATGATTCTCACCGGCAATCACTGGGGGATATTTTAGACTGTTTAGAAAAAAAAAAAAAAAAATGCTTAAAGACTATTTGGAAAAAAATCTGAATAGGTTTTTAAAAAGTCGTTGATGATATCTGTATTGAATCAGATTTTGTTAAATAGCGCCCTCTTGAGTTGTAACGGCTCTTTTTTAAGGATAACAGGGGGTTTTACTTAGTCGTTTGTAATTGTGTATACTTTTCGAGCATGGTGAAATTATAACTATTACTTTGTACCGTGATGGTGCAGGTTTTGGTTGCTAAAGTTAAGTTTGACCAATACTCAACTATCCCTTTAAAGGGACAGCCCCTCTTTTGCAAGCCAAATTTCAAAAGTTGCGAGGTTATTGTCTTATATGAAAGAACATGTCATTTAATAGCATGCCGTCGAGAAAGTTCGCTCACGGATTCCAAGGAATGCCACAGCGCTATGCGTGACCCCTATGTGACCCGCGCTAGCTACGTGACCCGCGCATACATAACAATAGGTAAGCGATTACTAAGCAAAATAACCAAACCTAGCTTAAACTGGCTACATGTAATTATATATTCTTCATTTTTGAGATCTTTTTCCGTGACATACCTTTACAAATGTCGGCTTCACAATACCTTTACAAGAATAAGTACAATATTGTTGTAATATTATGCTAAATCAGTTAATCTCCCTTATTGACCGGGCTGTTCGATCTGATTTTTTTTGTGTGTGTTACATTCATCCCCATCCGTCAACTGGAAACTGTTCAGACGTTTTGTAAAAGAGGGACTGTCCCTTTAAGCCGCAAGTTTAATTTTATTCAATTTTTTGTTTTTTGTTCCTATAATTTTGTTTAAATTTAATGATTAATATTATGTGCTTAGATAAAATTCTTGAACAATTTACGCATAATTTCTGAATAATAAACAAATTATTCTCCATAATTTATAGTCATATTATTTGTTTTAACTCCAACTTAAGTCTTAAGTGTTTTGGTACGCTGTTCGGATAAACCAATTTGTGAAACATTACACTGTCATTTGGCAATAATTCTATATAATCTATACAGCTCATTCAAATTCAGCGTAAGAAGCTGCGTTACATGTCCTTTGATAACATGCTGGAGTGGACAATCTACATCCTGTCCATCCTGTTTGTGGCTCCGATCGGCAACCAATACGTTTCCTACGGCAGCGTCGGGCTTGTTCTTCTGAGAGAAGTAAGTTTGAACACTCGTTATATTTCCTACATTTATGAAATATGTATAGTTGAAGTATAGATCTGCACGAATAAAATTACAAATTACACGAATTACAACATTATGCGTTATACAGCACTAACCAGCTAGCGGCTTACGTATTAATATTATTGCGCATCAGATGAAACAGATTTTTCAAACCCATTTCAAGGTCGATCATGAACGCTCTCCGTTTCAAAACACAGCATTGTTGGATTGCGTCACACGATGGTCAGGAGTGTTAAAATAGTATTGGTCCTGAGATGTTTCACACGGATATCCGATGCGCAATTGACTTAAAGCCCCTGATGAATATTTGCATATGTTGTCATTTTCTTCGCGTAGCTACTTAAATTCGACTAAATGGCCCCTTTTCGATATCAAAATCAACTACAATAACACTCTACAACGAATGCGATGCTCGTCTGTTAAGTTAACTTCACATTTTTGCGCTGTTCTTATATTTATAATCGTTTATCAGCACTGGCAGTGGCAGGTCGGCGTTGTTGCGGTCTTCTGTTCCTGGATCAATGTGCTCATGTTCCTCTTCAAGTGGCCGAGCGTCGGGATATACGAAGCCATGCTCAGAAGTAAATTCATTTATGTTTCTCCTTAGTCCATTATGTTCACATCCGATATAACAATTACTTTAAAAAGTATGTTGGTGTTACCATGATTCATTAACTTTATCAAATCGTACCTTCTTTCTTGCATTATGGTAATAGAAGAATGAAATTATTATTTTTTTTTTTTTGTTGTCAAAGCGCCTTTCTTATTATGAGGTTATGTTTGATTGAATCAAAATTCTCTCCGGAACCCTTTTCGATTGTTTCCAAAGTAGGCGATAAAATCTGACATCTATTGTAATTTTGTTATTAGGTTTATAGTGATTTTGTCTGTATATGGTTTAGAAGTATCTTAACAAAATATTTGTGTATGATTAAATTCTCGAATATAACATTGGGAAAAGAATTGTGAAGTGAATCGATCACTTTAAAAGAGGTCGCTGGTTTCCTTACCTAAAGAGCAATGAATTTGCAACCTGTACAAACATGTTACCAGTGCTTTTCCTCAGGTTTTACTCTGATTCAATTTGTGTTTATATTCATACCAACACATGATTTGAATGACACCATCCCCGAAAATGTATTAATAAGTATCTAGGTGAAAATATCAAATCATAATGTTTGTCTCAAGCATACTCATGTCACGTATTAGTCTGGTTATCACTGTACATTTAACAATTTGTATTGATCTCATGCCGTTCTATAACATGTATAATGTGATTGTAATAGATAAAGCCTACTTCGAATACATGTTATGTTGAACTATGAATCGCCATTTTATTGATATTTCTTCTAATTATTACGTTAATGCAATTTTTTCTTTACTAATTAATGTTAGGTTTCATCGGGACCCTAGCTAAGTTCCTGGTGGTCATCATGCTCATTGTAAGTGCCTTTGGATTCGCCTTCTACATGATGCTTCTCAACCAGGTATACTAACCTTAAGCCCGGCACAGACAGAGCCGACTCGATCCGATCCGACTATTTTTAAGTCAGGCTAGAGTATTTTCGCTCAGTCGGAGCCGTTACAACATGTTGAATCGGCCTCGAATGACCTTCGACTGGCTCTTGACTGGCAAAAACAGAGTCCTGAGGCAGCGCATACTGAGTTAATCAGGCTGAAAACCAGTCGGATCGGGTCGAGTTGGCTATTTCTGCACCGGGCCTTGCACTCTGCCTTTACATGGGTTATCTAGGATGAAACTCCTTTTGTTTAACGGGAAAGTTGAGTTTGTAAAATATATTTGAGAAACGTCATGAACGTCATCAAAATGTATGTATAATTATATTTAGTGCAATTTTCATAGTTTAGGGCAATTTCGTCTTCAGAAACAAAGAAAACAAAACAAATATTAAGTGATTTCATTCATTATAACGTGTCAAATGGTTCTCATACAATTTTGCTGGAAAAAATTACAAAAATGCTCCTCACTTTATGGTTACCATAACAACAGGAATTGGCTATTCCAATCACATTATATAACAAAATGATCATACAAATCACGCAATTGAGTGCAAATTATTTGTTTTAATGTGGAAACGGTGATCGGATGTATGATAGGGGCACATTGTGACCACCTCTGAGCTTTATAGGGTTAATTATTATCTTGCTCAAGTCAAGGCTTTTTCCAGACTTGATACATCCCTACATTTGATGTTCTCATTACAAATAAATTATTGCAAATAGAAAGAGTATATTTTGTTGTGAAACTCCCAATATCAGCTAGTGAGTTCATTGTTGTTCTTTAACCTAGTGCTTGCTGCGGTTACCATTTTTCTCAAGGGGAAAAAAAAAACGTTTTTTCCACTGAAATTTCTACCACTGATACTTCTACTCGTGATATGTTTTTCCTCTAAGTCTAACGATTGCCACTGATATTATGTTGTTGTTGTTTAGTTTGGTGGCAATTGTCAAATCTGACTATTGTTGCCAATTGCTTTTCTACTGATTTCATCTTCACATATTTTAAAAATATTATACAATTTTATATATCATCAACAAATTATTTCTATGGCACCGCTAAAAATAATGCGATATTTCATTTTTTTTCTTTTCTCCTACCTTATTATGAATATTACTTTTATATACAAACATATAACAATTTTCCTTATTTCAATAACAAAGCCCACCTCTCACATCGGGACTCCCGCCACATATGTGGAAGTGGGCCTCTTATGGTCAAAACGATAGTATAATAATAAAGCGAAATCAAACAAAACAAATATATTCATAAATAAACACTATTTTAAAGCTACTAATGAATTATCGCAATATGCATTTTTTGTTATTATTTCGTACTGCTGACATTTATACCCCTGACATTTTTAACTCCGGGATTTTTTCCCTCTGAAATTTGTACATGAAGCCAACATCTTTTCGCTCGTATAACTATTGATATCACCAGGTCACCTTTACTGAGGTGATGAAGTCAGTCGTGAAGATCGCCATCATGCTCGGAGGCGAGTTCAACTTCGACTTCATTTTCAACTCGCTCAGCCATCTGGATCCCAGTGATCCCACATCCAAGGATGACTTCCCATTATTCGTATTCTACGAAGGCATCACATATACCTTCTTCGTCATGTGCCTTTTCGCAATATCCATCATCATCGTCAACCTCATGGTAAATGATTGCTGCGTCATGCGTTTCAAGCCGAAACCCATTATTCCAGACTGTCTTAGATTATTTGGCTAAGTAAGAAACAGTATGTCATTTCGGTTACCTGCCGTAGTCATAGCATAGGTTGTAATACATACTTACCAAACTAATGGTGGATTCACAATGGTTTACACATGTGTGTATATTTGAGTCAGGATACGTTATTGTTGTTTTTGTTTCTGTACCTAGAATCTTGAACAAGTAGCGTTTTTCTTATTGAACTTGAATATGGGTCCTTTTTAAAGGCGATTACATACATTTTTGGCGTTAGAAAGCGGGGAAATTAACCCTCGAGAACGATCATGTTTGACGCCTTTAAATATGACGTGATACGACTGGTTTTGTGAATATGGGTCGTCGGTCGTATGATTAAGTGCTTCATACTTTCTCTATAAATTGTTATACCACATTAACAGTTTAATGCCCTTCATCGAAAGGTATGGCGAATTTTAAACTACAAACATTATTTAAAATCATTTGTATTGTCTCATACATTAAAACACGTTATCAGTTTGATACAAGAGAAAAGCGCTATTTTGCATGTGCTGCGGTTTTGCTGCGGTTCTACAAAGCAAATACAAAACTATCTATCTGTTGACTGTCTCGGTCTATCATTGTGTGTTGTTTTCTATGCATGGGATATCTTTCGCCATCTCCATTATGATTATCATCATCATCTTCAACATTAGCTTCATTATCAACATCATCATCATCATCAACATCATCATCATCATCATCATCATCATCATCTCCTCTATCACAGTCCTCCTGCTCTTCTACCATCTTCTCGTCATCATCCTCTACCTCCCCTTTTTACTCCAACACCTCTTTCTCCTGATCATCCTCATAACCCCCTCCCTCTTCACATGCTCTTCCTCCTTTTTCTTATTCTCATTCCCTTCTCCTTCGTCGTCACCCTTCTTGTAAAGTTGTTTTTTAATTGAATTGAATTTCACATTTATTGGTAAATTTGGCATTAAACACATTACAAAGGAAAAGTTTTATGGAAAGTGTAAATCTAGATTGGGGTATATCAATTATGTAATACACGTAAGACAACCAAGCATGTAATGTATATATTCTGTTTTGATATTGTTATACTTTGTGATGTAGGTGGGTCTTGCTGTTGGTGACATCGACGTTGTGCAGAAGCAAGCTAAGCTCCAGAGGCTCACTACTTGGGTAATATTGGTTTCCTTTTGAAACACTCTGATACTATCGCAATATAGTGTGGGGAAATTGTGCAATATCAATTAGCAATAGGCTGTATATACTTCAAAAACGTGTAATAAGAATAATGTGTAATGCTCAACCTCTTAGCCATAGCTCTCCTTTGTTTTATAAATTAAATATTTTAACTATATATCAATTGAATCAATTCCAAATTCCAATTTTTATGTATTCTTATTTTAAAGGCTCGCTTCCATCCATATTTAATAATATTTTTAATCTCAATTGTGCAATTCATCAACACAACACAAGAGCTCAGGGGAATGTACGTCTACCATTGTATAAATATAATTTCTCAAGAACTACCATTACCTTTGTAGGATCAAAAAGCTGGAATATGGTACCAAATGAATTAAAATTGTGTCCAACATTATCCAATTTTAAAAAGAAATTCAAATTGTATATTATGCTGTGCAATCACTCTTAGAACTGTTCATGCATGTAAACAAACTCTTTTAGTTTTTATCTCCCCTCCCCCTCTCTGTTTACTTTCTCTCCCACTACCTCCCTCTCTGTCTCTCTAATCCCTATACATGTATTCATTATCCAGTCTTTTGTTAGTTTCTCGGGGACTGCCCTAGATAAGCCTTTATTTTGGCTTTTGGTTATCCCCCCACATTCAAATACGGTTTATACTTTTCCCCCTTACTTCTGTATTTTCAATCTATGGTGTCTTTTTTTTTGTTGTTGTTTTTTTTCTTTTTCATGCCTTACTTGTTTGTATATAATTATGTAAATGTATATTTGCAGTAGTAATTGTTATGTATATGATATGTTTTTGTATTCTTTGCTTTTACATTGTATTTTAAACTTTGAATGTGGAAATAAAATCAAATCAAATCAAATCATATACTTCCGTATATTGGCATGATGATAGCCTAACAAAAGGTACATAACATTGTTCATAATACAACGTTGAGATCGTATTATACAGTTTACATTGATTTGATTAATGTCATTGGCATATTTCACACTATCGTCATTTGTCAAATTAACATATTACTGACATAGACTTTGATATGGCGAGAGAAGGCGGAGTTATTTCCTACTCCTCCTGTGAAAATACTTGCCCGCTTCCAACAATCCGCACATTTGTTGTAAATAGTGATTTGGGGGCCCCTTGTCTTCATGCAATTTTATTTACATAATAATTAGTCCACGTTAGTATTTTGTTGCCAAAATAATTATCCTATTAATGTACTCAGGTTGATTTGGTCGTTGGCGTACAATTTGGACTGCCTTTCTGCTACTGGAAACACCACATCCAGCCTAAATCCGACTTCTATCCGAACAGGCACTCAAGGAACTGGTATACCATGCTATTCACAACTGTTACAGGGGATGCAAGGCTCGATCTAATGGTATGCAGATGCTAAATTGAATTTAGTTTTGACGCGATGTGCAGTGCCATTACATATGCACTACTGCGCTTGCGTGCAGGGGTCACATGATCAGGACAAATGTATGTTGGTATTACATGTACATCGTATACGCGGACCATTGAATGTTGTCATAAAAAGCATCATTCAATTGTAAAGGATTATTTTGTTTTAGTCCAAAAACTTGTTAGTGTCTACAAATTACTGTCGTGTTATTATTGACAAAGAATAGATTATGTATACTCGTGTGAAGTTTGAATGGTATAACAAAAACCTACCAGGTAATTCAGGGCGTTGTTTTCATTCAAATGGAAGTCTTTATCACACGAGGCCGCCTGAAATTGTTTAATTTTTAACTTAGTTTTGAATTGTCTCAAAACATTTCTTTTAATGGTGCACCATTTTAATCAACACAGTAAAAAATGTTTGATGTATAATGGAAGATTGACTTGAGCCTATTAATTTGCATTAAATGTAAATAATAGAATGCTGAAATGTTATTGTTCACGCATGCGTGGCGAGTCTTTTGCGGTTGTATATTGTAATTGTGGTAATCCATTGTCAAATGTGCTTCACTATTCAGGATAACATTTAAAATTTCCCTTTTCTGATCAGTATAAGCTGCATGCTTTGCTCAGATGCAACCGTTATAAAAAATGGTAATGCTTTTTATTTTTGCATAATAGGAACAAACCCCGAAAATATTTGCAGAAAAGGACAACACGCATCCCGACCTGGACGCTAAACTGGACCTGCTCGATACTAAACTAACGCTGATGAAGGCAATGCAACTGGCTCTCATCGCTAACCAGGACAACAAGGAGAAGGCAGCTCCCATTCGAGAGTGCGATATCGAGACACGGCGTTGAGGGGGTATTTACAGTTATGAATGGTCGCGTATGCAGCACGATCCTTTACACCAACGCTAAACCCAAGCGTCGGAATTTTTACGCGAACCCAAACCAGCAAACCGTTGTTTTTGACTAGGCCTAGCTCGTTTCTGAGCTAAATGCATGGAATATCAACTGGTAAACGTGACTAGCAGAAGTGGCCGGAAGGACTTTTTGCATCGTTCTGGCCCTCCGTTGAAAGTATAGTGTTAAGAGTTGAATACATAAAAGCTGTAACTAGCGACCAATCAGGAAGCCCGTTTACCACATACAAACATTATTTCGCTGTTTCCAAATATGTGAATACAAAATAATGAGCGGAACAGATTTTGAACAGGCCGTCCTGTGCACAACTCGATTAGACTTTCATTGACGTTTGATTAGTTACCTATCAATGTATATTTCAGTATATAAATACCCATTACTGCCATCGTTATGTCAATACTCATTTAGCGTTATAACTGATATGAACACTATAAAGTAACATAATCTGGGCAGTTGTTTTCATTATCTATGCTGACCTGACGCGTTATGGTGTTAGTTAACACATCTAGTATGATACAGTGTCTGTAAATTAATAATGGTTATCTTTAAAATACTTCATACTAATTTGGTTTATCTAAGAATGTTCCATTCGTTAACGTTCGTATTGATTACTTGCGTGAAACAGCATTCATTCACACAATAGCACAATAGTTGTTTTAAATCGATGCATGTTCGTTTATATTGGCTGCTGTTATCGTTATTTCTCAACTAACTTATTGAAAGTTAATGAACACAATTACGTCTCAGATGATAGAAATGCTTTTATATTCAATGTTTTGTTTGCACTTAACGAGGAAGTTGTTTTAACTTTGTAAACAAACTAATTTAATATTACCATGGCTGTACAGTAGCCGAGCTGCCTGCAGCAAGCGCATGAAGCATTTCAAGGAATACATTCCTGCCAGGTTCCAATTTACAACACGTGGGTTGAGAGGATCAGCCGTGCCGCCGCGGCTGGGAATCGAACTCAAAACCCTCGTATTGAAAGACGAAGGTGCGAACCAAACTACCACGACTCTCCTACTATTATATTTTATTTATGTATGAAGTGTGTTGGGCAATATATATAGATCGCCAATGGATAGCGGAAAAGTAGAGGCTGAAACAAATGTCTGTTTTCCTAAATATTATGATTTTGTTTTACTTGCAAGGGTGTCATGATGGCATTATACGTCATAATGCTTGGTAACCATGACAACGTTGGTCACTGAACCCGCTTTAGGATGCATTTATGTGCTTTATATTAGGATTGATTTTTTGTCTAAGTACATGTTATACAAATAATTCACGGTCTAGAGTGCGTTGTGTAAATGCATCGCACGCGAGGCTATGTTAGCTGTGTGTTGCGCACGAGGCGTAAGTCGAGTGCGCATGCGCACACCTAACATAGACCGTAGTATTATTTGTTTTATCAAACGAGCTCAACCACGGATTGTTTTATTTTGCTGATTTATTGAAAACAAACTTGCCACAATTAGTAACCCAGTCTATCTAGTCTCTAGAGTATGAATTTATTAGGAATTTACAAAATTAATCATCACTACTGCACTCGCTTCTAACCAATATCAAACCACATACCATATAATTTACGAAACTGCTCAGATTTATTTACTACAGAACAGATAATTTACAAAACGAAGCATTTTTCAGCTTTTTTTGTAACACTTTCGCAAGTTTGTCTTCGTAGAACTATGTAAACAAGCATTGTGACGTCATCAACCGTGCAAAAAGTTGTGCAACGAAAACGAGTAACGCACCCCGGTTGCACCCTGTTTTGCACGGTCGTGCATGCTTGTTGAAATGTAATGAATAGTCACGTGACAAGATTTAACCAATCACGTTACAGAATTCACCAGAGCCGTTTTATAAATTTTATTATTGCATACTGATCAATGTGTTAATATGAATAAACGATGATTAATGTCATATACAAACAGTATGTAACCGTCCTGTATCCTATTTATCGAACATCTTTCTGTAAAATAAGCAATTTTGATAATGATACGTTTTGTGGAATTATACTTTATACTACTTATATATTATATTTACACTAATATTACATATTATATTATCAACATGGATAATATCCCGAAGATCTGTATCGTGATAGAAGTAATTAAAAGTGAGCAAAGAAAAAAAATGGGATTCCAACGGGATTCGAACCCGAGACCTCCGGATTGCTAGACCGGTGCTCTACCGACTGAGCTGTAGAAAACCCTACGACGGCGTTCTTCCCAGAAACCCCTTAATTCATCATTGCTCAAGTAGTCAGAAGCTTTATAAATCTGACATAAACCCGAAGCGGATTAAAATCAACTTGGGGATAAATGCGAGGGATCGCCGAAGCGATACAGCTTTTTGTAATAATTAATTCAAACATATAGGGAAACTGACCAAGAATATATTGTGATTACAAGTGAGCAAAGAAAAATGGGATTCCAACGGGATTCGAACCCGAGATCTCCGGATTGCTAGACCGATAGAAGTAAATGTAGTACACGTCATGGGCAGTTTCCTTCATAAACAGTACGATCTGTGGAATACAGGATCATAATTATTCAAATTTAGTTGTTATATTTATTTGATAGTAACTGAGGTTAAAATCAATCGGTTTCACTGAAAGGGATAACGTTCACTTACACAAAGTCATGCAACATAACACATATTGAAATTCAAATTTGATTGGTGTTACGTTGACATGCCTGTTCATTTACATGAATGTAATGTTTTTTTTTTTCTGATTGAATGTCCGTGTCTTATCTAATATGTTGTATATACATTATGTAAAATATCAATCCGTTCCTCATTGTAAAAAAAAAAGTTATCAAGGTCCGCTTGAACGTTAGTGTCTTAGAGTTATATAATGTATTTAAAATGTTAATATATCACTTGTGTATAGTTGTGTATATTTGTTGAACATCCAACGCATTGTTGAACGCCAAATCATATGATCTGTTTGAATAAAATTGCACATCGTTACAGGGGAAGTTTCCCCAAATACTAGTGTGGATCGAATGTAAGGAGAGCAATTTTAAACGCCCAACAGTGGAATTTTGAACAAATTTGGATGTTCAATTCAAAAGTAATGATTTCGGAAATGTTTGTTTGCCGCCCTCTCTAGATGGCAAATTGCAAAAAATATGTGATGCAATGGAAGAGCCTTCCACTGACATTGCACATATACTTTCAAATTGGTTGATTCTTCGTGGATTTCACTGGACCAATTGAGGAAGTTTGTATTTACCTCCTCTCTAACATATCTGAAATAAAAGAGAAGAGGGACAATAATTAAAAGTGACATTGAGTGAAGTTTTGTTGTACAGTTCCGATGGATTTGTTCTTCTGCGACATCACAGATTTATCAAAGAGCCGACTAAGAGGGCAGCAAACAAGACTTTGGTCAAAACTGTGAAAAAAATATCATAGTTCTTGGTTGCATTATCCAAATCTGCTCAAACTGTTGCTATTAGGTATTGTTTCCTGTTCATCCAATCTGCTTAAAAGCTCGTAGAAACTTCCCCTTTATGTTTTGCACATAAATATGTTTGTAATAATTGTGTGTCTAATGTTGTCTTATTTATTAAATTGCATATATATATATGACGCTTGCATGAATTTGTATATTCTGATTTTATAATAATAATCGAAATTAACAACAGCAAAACGGTTTTATCATGGTGTTCTATTGTGAAAAATAAACGAGTCATGCATGTGTAATTTCATGCTCGTGTGTATTACATGATTTTATAGAACGACTCCGGTAAATTCATTAACGTGATTGGTTTAATTATATCACGTGACCATTTATTACTCCACGAAAAAGGAAGTTTCAAGTCCTAATTTTGTCAGGCAAGCTGGTAAATAACATTTTCTTTCAAGTAAGACAATAACCTCGCAACTTTTACAATTTGGCTTGCAAAAGGCGGACTGTCCCTTTAAAAACATTACTAACAAACTAATTCTCTGCCATACCTGCAGCGGGGTCAGTATAATGTTAGTAGCCTTAATATCATTAAATGTCCTTCAATAATGACGATAGTGCTAGAATAAATGCTATAAACAAGGATTTAGGAAACGATAATGCAATAATGCACTGTTCATTTTTTTTTCTAATTGAAGAACCTTTTACGTATTTACATAACAAGCCAATCACATTTCATTACAGTTCCCACGAAATAAAGCATTGCAATAACAAATGACACTGTAAGCTATACTGCATCATCGATCAACATGCCAAAGGCGAACTTTTATCTGATCACAAATCTTACAAACTCCAGCTTAATCCTATTCTGAAATATTACATGGACACGTCGGTAAGCAATTTCGGAAATGAAGCGAGTGTACATACGGGTCTTAAAATTATTCATTTGTACAGGATTTAAAGTAATATTTCGTTTTCGCTATTGGTTAGTATGGTGTTTGTTAGGAAAGGAAAATGTGGATTAAAAGGAATGGTTGAGTTTTGGTAGAGAGGGCGCTAGACTACTTATTTTTTTGGTGAGGTAATGAAAAACTGAGTGTAAAATTTGAAAGATCATAATATTTCAATAATAAAATCATCTTTGTTTGATCAAAATCGGTTCAGAGACGGCTGAAATATCCATAAATATAACAATTTGTAATAAAGCTGGGGCCCCAGGTTTATTAGAGAATTTTGAACCAGCCGTTAAAAATTCAAAAAAATGCTTCCTCTTTTCAAAAAGTTACAAAATAGGTATTTAAATATTTGTTGGTTATTTCTCTATCTAATCACTATTTCAACAAAACATCACATGCACAATATTTTATTCAAAATGGTTGAAACCGATGAGTGTTTAGAGAGCGCCCTCTTACGTTTTAACGGCTCTTTTTTTAATGATAACATGATCTTTACTACGTCATTTGTAATTTTGTGTTCCTTTCTAGTTATAACTATTAGTTTGTAATGTAATGATGCAGGTTTTGGTTACTAAAATTCAGTTTGACCAAAACTGTACTCTCCTTACCAGAACTCAACTATCCCTTTAAAGGGGCCCTGCAACCCAAATGCATGTTGACCTCTGTTCATATGTATTAGTGTACACATTCAATATTTGTAAACGGTTTGACCCAAATATGTTTTGTATATTTGTAAACATTTTATCATTTATTTGTCTTCATGTTGCTAAGCCCCACCTCCTAAAAAACCCTCCAGAGCAAATTCTATTGTTGACCTGCAGTGACATCATTTGTCAATCACTGGTCAGCTACCATGAGATTAACAAAAGATGAAAGTACAAAAAGAACATCCACACAAAAGCATGCCCTGCATACCTCCATGCAATAGCTTAGACAGTGCTTTTCTTCTGACATAGCAACAGCTATTGTAATTGAAGTTGTGTGAGTTGGTATTCTATTCAACCGTGTGATGCTATTGTGATTAGGCTAATCACAATAGCATGGTAGCTGACCAGTGATTGACAAATGATGTCACTGCAGGTCAACAATAGAATTTGCTCTGGAGGGTTTTTTAGGAGGTGGGGCTTATAGCAACATGAAGACAAATAAATGATCAAATGTTTAAAAATATACAAAACATATTTGGGTCAAACCGTTTACAAATATTGAATGTGTTCACTAATACAGATGAACAGAGGTCAACATGCATTTGGGTTGCAGGGCCCCTTTAAACTAATTTATGGTATCTTTCCCGTAGAGCTTTACTCAATAATTATAATAGAATCCTGAGCACTTATTTGTACTACAATGACGATGAAATAGAAATAATTGCAGAAATCATCAATCAAACATATACATTTTAGACGTGTTGTAAGACCACGGTCGGGCGCGTGTTGTATGAATGCCACTTCCGTTATCTCACTTTCTATCCGAAAGTGCTTATCGACAAGTCCAATCATAAAAGGTCAAAGAAATAGTTCAATAAGGATGATAATATATATATATTCAAAACAGCGACCAAACACATGCAAAATTCAGATTTATAATGTCATAGAAAGCGTATTGATAATGTTCAGCCGTTAAAATACATGACTGCTCAGTATGGCTGAAATGCCGCTGATATGAACAGACTGCATTAAGTGCTGCAATACAAATACTTGGTACGTTAGGTGTTAAACCACAGTTAAGAAGTCATGTCCGTCAGCATATTATACATGTATTGTAAATGAATACTCTGTTAATGCCGCATACACGCACATTTCATTAAGTTTTATATTGATGTTTGTATTGAACTTAAATACATGAAACCGAAAGTGAAAGTGAATAATTAAAACGGGCTAGTTAGCATTACGCAGCCAAAACTAATGCATACCCCGTTCTCTTCCAAAGCTTATATATATTGTTCAACACGTTGCTAAGCGCTATTCTCCTTCCTTTAAATCCACTAGGGATCTAGTAACTTTGTTGACATGTGCACAACGTGATGAGTGGTTGATACAATGTATATTGTTGTTATCTGATCTGATATATCCACTGGGTGTTGTGTGAAAATCTCAAGTTAAATGGATGTTTTACGGCCGAGTAATAGGCACACATGCAAAGTGATATCACTAACTCATTGCACTCACTTTGTACACGGTTTTGACTATCCGGTGCACAAATTTAATATCTGAACACTTCAATCGGAAATATCCTTTTAACGAAAGGGAAAAAAAAAAAAAACAACGAAACCTCTCCCATGCTTGTATTGTTAATACAAATACAACAAGGTATAAGGGAACCGCTATAATTCCCATTGAATTTTGAGGATTTGGACAATGTTACTAACTCCCTTTAATAACGAATATGATACCAATTATTTCTTCTTTCGATTCACAAATGTCCAATATGTTATCATTACGATTTAATCGAATGGATAAACATATTCTACTTAATTTATCAACTTAGGCTGGACTAAGATCATAACCATGGACTAACTAATCCAGACTTTAGTCCATACCTGTAGACTAAGTGTGGGTTAAATGTTTGGTATTCTGGTAGCTCGGAGAGGTTCGGATTTGTTAACCTCGGACTAAGAAAATGCTAGTATTTAAGTTAGCAACTACTGTGATGTCGTACCCTACAAAGTGGATGCTCTATGGCTTATTTAGTTGCTAACTTCAATCATTCAAATCTCCAATCCTTACGTCACGGCGCGTACGTCTGTGCGCAAATTGTTAAAATGCCGTAAAGCAAACAATCTCGAGCCGAACATTGTTTGAAAAATTATCAAAATTATACAGAATCGTTCGCAAGAGACACATGAAATACTAAGTGATCGTGCAGTGACTAATTAGTGACTAATCTATTCGTTCAAATATGCTATATAGAAGACTAAAAATAAGTATGGAATGAAGCAGGTCATGCGAGGCTGTACGTAGTGACTTTTGACGCAGTAACTCTGGGGGTCTGTGCAGTACAGACTGCCTGCATCACGTCAAAGGCAATTTAACAATTACGCTTGGCATACGCCCAGAACAACATTCATAATAAAAGAATAAACGATTGTTTTACCGTTCCGAAATCAAATTTTTGCTGATGTTCATATCATTAATAAATGTATTAGTAACATTTACTCAATTATACAAATTTCGTTCTTATTTTCTGTCTGATGTGTGAACATCTCGGCGCACGTCGCAACACTTGTAAGCGTTTGTAAGCTGCACATTTAAATAGATACTCCACACTTAAACTACCCCCAGCACGAGATAAAATTTTGGGATAATTTAGTAGACATTTAGTCAAAATTTTGGCTACCAGAATACTATATTTTGTTACAGACTAAATAATTATATCATCTTAGTCGGGGGTTAGTCGATACTTAGTTAACACTAATTAAGTAGAACACCGGCAAATATAATATGTTATTTATACACGTACACATTCTTGTATCTCTAACAAGTGGAATTAATACTAATGATAATAATTAAAACGTGCACACATCTGTCAGCAGACATTAGCGGTGTACAGTTTAATTGTAACTATATCATGAGCAAACACAATACCGAACAACAAAACAGAGTTAGAGGTACACTCTAAATTACAAGGATTTAAAATTAAATCTATTAGATTTACTTTTAAATCTTTCTTCGGCTGTGGTTAGGGACCCAGCCGATCATGATTTAAAATAAATCTTTTGTTGGATTTAAAAAATATAAATCCAGATAGATTAAAAATGAAGCCCTTTTGGATTTGTTTTATGTTAATCTTATTAGGCCCCAGGCGAGTTCATAGCATCCTAATGAATTATTCATAATCAGTGATGCAGGCCACAATTTTCAGTTTTTAGTTTACTGTGCATGATACATTTACTAAATAAAGCGCTACTCACCAATTATCATGGCAAAAGAAAAAAATAGAAGATTAAGAGAAGATTCGAACCCGTGACACCGAGCGTGGAGGTCCACAGCGTGATCACTACGCTACGTAAATCGCTGATGGAAAGAGTGGTCTCGGTGTAATCATATCCTTAACTGTAACCAAAACCGTAGTTATGAATATTCATGAGTATAAAACTAAGAAAACTGAGCTTCAGAATACCGCAGTAGGTCACGTGTGACATATCTCTGTTCTCATTCGTCAAATCTCCGATAACCTGGCGTTATTTTCCAATCCTTTGATGGATTGAAAATCACACCTTGGCCTTCGATTAACAATTGCTTTCGCGCGACTTTTTAAGTCTCCATAGACTTACAAATAATCTAAGTGTATTTATATTTGTTTTAATCCAAGCTACGATTTAGATTTTAAATCCCTGTAATTTAGAGTGTAAGATACAGTTTTACACAAAAAGGTTGTGAAGATTGTATATCATCTAATCGTTTGAATTATACTTGAGCAGGGTAATTGAAACCAATATTCTTTATTGTAAAGTCTAACCATGATAATCATGATTATATATAGGGCATACTCACCATTAATACAACATAATATATATATATTTCTGTTTCTATATTTATTCATGTACTGATGCTTTGAATCAATTTAAATTTATTATTGCTTCCAACAAAAAATTACAAATGAATTATAATAATTTACAAAACTTAGAGATATACATATTGGAAACACAATGGGTTCACTAAAAAGCAATTATTATATAAAGAACAATATGAATATCATCTATGGGCAGTACAAATACAATATACATGATATAGGAGGTGGCCTCCGAAACATAATGAAAATCGCATAATATATACCTCCCAGAATAATAAGACATATATAAATGAGTGGTTCTACTGTATTGGGAGTCTTTTATTGAGACATGTAGCAAAACGGATTTTTGTTTGCAAAATGTATAATTCCTCTTATGTAAAGATTAACTCAAGTTAATATCATACCGTATAATATGATGCATCTCAACATACGATTTCTAGGATGAATGGGCATGGTGGACTTTTGTTATAGTAGTATATATTATTCGACGACCCAGTTACCCAGCGACCTGAGCACATAGCAACAAGTGGCGTCCTTCACAACGAGATATCATATCATATCACTTGATAAGTCATATCATGAACCACAGGGCATGCAGGGACTGCCGTCACATCGAAAGGAGATAATCACTCGACGCTGGCCGACTAATTAAGATATAAAGGAAATGTAAAACAAAACGGAAAAGTGCTTGGCAACGCGTTCTTTGAACAACAACAACTGAGCGCCGAAAATTGGTGTGGGGCTGATGCACGATAGGATACAACGAACTTATTACAATTTGGGAATATTCACTTTCACTTTCACTTTTAATTTCAAGTTTCATTCATTTAATGTACCATAATAATTGAACATACAATAGGACACGAAATAAAAAAAAGGTCGGTCATTATAAACTAGATTATAGAAAACTTAGGAAAGCCGTATCATTTTCCAAGCTTATACATAGAATGGGTAATGCAAACACCAAACACAAAATTGAAATTAGCATTTGTACATTTCAGGCTTTTCCAGACGAAATCGAAGTACAAATTTATAACATTGAACGAAAAAGTGTACACATATTTTGACAATATTTACTAAATCCCTTAAAAATACAGTAATATAACCAATTATGACAAATCTAAGTTTTAATTGAATAACAAATATACAAGATAATGAAACAGGAAACTATTCGGCTCCCAAAACCAATCCTAACAATCGCCAAACACCAAGCTCCCTTTTATCGGTCATGTAAGTAATTGTTCTCATTCAAATAATGTTCATCTAATTTAGTTCAAACTATGAATATACCTAACATCGGGTGAATGATGTAATGAATATAGCAACACTATGTAAATGACGCACCACCAACGGCATATTATTAAAATATAATATTATGGTTTCACTGGATAGGGATTGTTTGACAGAAAAAACATGTACACATAAATGATAATTTGATCTAACTTTCGAAATACGTGATCGCAAATTCCTGTGAAACGGGATAAATAATAAGAGCAACAAATTTAGCCCAGAAAAATCAATAATCTGCGTTGAGACATTCACAGTTGTCTATAGACACCCACACTCCTAGCATTCATTGTAGTTTGATATCGAAACATTTGATATTTGTCTCACTTCGCGGCTATTTGTTTTCATAATTTGTAATTCAAGCATAAAGTATATAATTGCATTTGTGTAACCAACATCATGTATACTAATACGATTTCTGAACATTCAATTGTCCGATGTATATTTGAATTAGTATAATGTGTCTGTAGTTATCATTTATTCAAATTGTCGATTATATTTATCATGTTTTCTTTGTCATTGCTTAAATGTCTTATTTTCTTAGTCTTATGAAACCATAATTGGACCGTATTAATTCAATTACCATGTTTGTTTTGATTTCCCCAATAATTTAAATAAATGGATTTTAATAAATGTATAACTACAGACTAGAGCAGGTCAGAAGAAGGGTTGGAAAAGGGTTGGAAAGGGTGATTGGTGTACTAACATTGTCTCGTTCCTGCAGCTGCTAAATTGAGTGACAATTATGCAGTGTTAAATTGATTTAGCAAACAATACTTTGATTATGCAGGAGTACACAATACAATGTCTATTATATAAATTATTTGAATGCACTTAAAATGAAAATGAATATAAGGAACATCACTCAATAACAAATCGCTCTTATTTTAACGATATAAAACGAAATTAGCTGCTAACTTGCTGAGTTAACAATAGAAGATATTAAAGGGTACCACCACCAAAGAATACTATTCTTATAAATGAAAGGTAACATCTTTAGGAAACCATTCCATCCAACAAGTTCAGAAAAATATGTTTCCAGAAACAATATGTAATTGGAAAAACGCATCACCATTCTAAAGCATGCGTTCATGGGTCTGCATGTACGAAAGCTACCTTTGTCCAGAGCGAACGAATTGTCCGGGATTCTATTGTCTCCAAACGTACGCGTGAATAGATTTGGCCCACTCGCAAATGTTTGGCGCGCACGGAACCATGAAAGAATAATGGTTTTGTATGTGGTGGTAATCAATTGCATTGTTTATGAATTACATGACCCTTTGCAAAATGTTGGGTATCTATTTGATATCACAAAACGGTACTAAAACATATAATTATGCGTTGTTCTTTGCCTGGTGGTTCCCTCTAAAGAGAGTCCAGTTTTGGTCAACTAAATTTTAGTTACCAAAACCTGCACCACTACCTTACAAACTAATAGTTATGACTCCACAATTATCAAAAGGAATACAAAATTACAAATGACTAAGTAAAAAGCCTGTTCTCATTCAAATAGAGCCGTTAAAACTCAAGAGGGTGCTCTTTACAGGGACTTAGTAACATTATCCAAATCCTCAAAATCTAATTGGAATTCCAGCGATCCCCTCATACCGTGTTGTATTCGTATTAACAATAAAAACATGGAACAGGTTTATGTTTGTCAAATTTCCCTTTCGTTAAAAATATATTTACGATTGAAATATTCAGATGCTAAATCATCCAGTGGATCGCGAAAACCTTGCAGAAAGTATCTGCAATAAGTTAGTGAATATCACTTTGCATTGTTGTTCATTACTCGTCCATTAAAATTCCATTTGACTTGAACTGTTAACACAATACCCTGTGGACATATCAAATAACAACAATATAAATTAAACCATCCATTTTTCACCTTTTGCACATATCAACAAAGTTACTAGATCCCTTTAATCAGTCATCGGTTTCAACCATTATAAATAAAATATTGTGCATGTGATGTTTTGTTGAAAGAGTGATTAGATAGAGAGATAATCAACAACTATTAAAACCTTCTTTTGTACATTTGTTAAAAGAGGAAGCATTTACATTTTTTTTTTTTTAACGGCTAGTGGTTCAATTATCAAATATTTGTGGGGCCCCACAAGTATTACAAATCGTTATGTTTATGTATATTTCAGCAATTTCTGAACCGATTTTGATAAAATAAAGTTTATTCTGTCATTAAAATGACATGCTCTTTCGGATTTGACCCTCAGTTTTTCATTATCTCACAAAATTGTTTTGTTCATGTAGCGCCCTCTATACTAAAACTCAGCTATTCTTTTAAGGTCAGCAAAATTGGTGAAGCAGTTCTTGTTCTAGGGGCATTGGGTGACACGTCAAAATTTTCCTCATTCATTCAGATTTATGTGATGGAATTCAGATATTAAAGTTGACCCAAAACTGAAAGTAAAAATGAAATTTTGATTAAGAACAGCATTGCCAGAGCTGCATCATCAACCTTGCCCATTTTCGGTGCCCAGTGTTAATCGTTCAAAACAACGCGTTGCTAAGCTCTTTTTAGTTTCGTTTTTAATTTCTTTTGATCCACTAATATGTCAGCGTCAACTAATTTTCTCCTTTCGATTTGACGGCTGTGCCTTTGTTCATCAACATGACTGATCAGGTAAAATACTGTTTACTCTCGTTGTGACGGGCGTCATATTTCGTTAGGTACTTTGGTGGTCTGGTGAGATTGTCAAACCTTAAGACACTTATCGAACTACAAATCGAGCGTATTCGAATAACTTGAGTCAATTTTTGTTTCCAAGAAACTATTGTTCTTGCATCAATTAAATGCCCTTTTCACTTAATTGCGGCACTGGTAAAAATGACAATCATGCCAAGCATTGGATCTGATATTCTGTAATCTGGCTCTTGTCTGTCAAAAGTGCATGCACAAGTGGATGCAAACTAAATCATGCAACGAGATATACGATTGAAAGTGACTGCAGATCATTCCGCCGGGACTTCAAGAGATAGAACAATGTTAGGATCGAGAAGCCGTGTGAGAGTGGCACCAAATGCAGATGTACCATCAGGTACCGCAGTGACACTGGGTTTCGACCCCTTTGGTTTGAGAGCGAAAGCGAGGAAAAAAAGAGCCAAAAGGAATTGGAAACTTCTACTACATAAGTACTACAAGTCTAAACCTGCTTTGATAACGGAGGATGGTGACGAAGGTCTCACTTTACACCAGGTAAAGCCTTTTCTTTATTATGATGGAACACTTTTACTGCACTCACTGGTGCACGGATCACTAAAAACTGTTATTGGTCAGACTGACTAAACAAAAATAGTCCAGATGATGCCCGTTTTGACAGATATTTAAATTCGCTAGGCTAAATAGGGTTTATCAGGCAACGACTGAATGATGTTAATTTAGTTCTGCATTGTTAGTCATTATAGATTGAATAACTGCCGTTAGTTTAGTCATGACTGCATGACTAAATTTTAAGATTACTGGACTAATTTGTGTAAGACCAGATGCCGCCCATTTTAACTAAATAACTATTAGTCCAGCCATCTAGACTAATTTATATCTGTCCAGCTCACCTGACTCTTGATTAACGCCATTTCTCAAGTGTTAAGCTCATGTACTGAAAATCATTAAGATGATATATTTAGGACATGAAAAAGTGATCCTACTATTCCTGTCTTATCTTAATTCTTGTCCTTCCTTTAAAATCAAAGGTGATATCAGCTAAACTCATATTGGGATTTTGTTGGACACCTGAAACTAATAATTCTACATCAATATGTGAAGATAATGTTTAAAAATTCATTTATTATATTATAATATTGGGAATCTAACACAAATACATTAATTAAAGACAATTTGACTTAAAATAAGAGTTTAAATATAAAATAAATGTGAAAAATACAAATTTTAAACTTTTAGCAAGTTAAAGGGGTAATACAGTTATGGTAAGGCTGAACTTTAGTAACCAAACCTGGACAGTAACATTATAACCTAATAGTCATAACTCTACTATGCTCGAAAGGTATACACAATTACACACGACTAAGTAAAAAGCCCGTTATCTTTAAAAAAAGAGCCATTAAAACACAAGAGAGTGCGTTAAAAAAAACATTGGTTTCAACCATTTTTCATACAAAATTATGCATGTGATGTTTTATTAAAATAATGATTAAATAGATAGATCATCAACAACTATTTAAAAAACGCCTTTGAACATTTTTGAAATAGTGCAAGCATTATTTTAATTTTGGAAACAAATCATCTAATTATTTGGGCCCCATAATTATAATAATACGATCAGATAGATTTATTGATATATCAGCCGTTTCTGGGTCGATTTTGACCAAATAAAATTTACTCTTTTTATTCAAATTGCATATTATCTCAGATTCGACACTCAGATTCGACAGTTTTTCATTACCTCACAACAAAATTGTGATGTGCAGCGTCCTCTCTACCAAAACTGAACTACCCCTTTAACATTCAAAACGCACCTCATCAGAGAGGTACAGAGGCGTATAGATTTTACAATTTAAAGAGAGAAATTATGATCCTTTACGAACAAATTAATGATGGCTTTTTACATTATTCAACCATATTCATAGTCAAGCAGTAATTTTGCAAAAAATCCGAAATTAACATGTATTATTTTGGTCTTCAGTAGGTAGGCTTGGGGCGCTTGCCCTCCCCCCCCCCCCCCCCCCGCCTAAAAAACAAACAAAACAAAACAATCATGGCTTATATCTAATTCGATATCAGGAAAATGGGTATTTCTTTGGACAAAACACCTCAGATTTGACTTCAAGTCTAATCAAATTTCTGCCCGAAGTATGTACCACGTTGCATTATTTCAAGTAAAACATTGCAAAAACACCCTTACCGTGCACGGACGGACACCCCCTATCAGCACACCCCTATCACCCTTCACCCTCTTGGTTGCTTCGCTCCCTCGTGAATCTGTTTTGTCTACGACTGGAAAACGTTGTTCCTTTTGTTGTATCATACATAATTTGGCCTTTGATGCACTGTTTGAACTGTCACTCTGCGATAAACTTTGTTTGGGGTGCATATTTATCTATTTTTCAAATGAAAACCTCTTGTTTACGTTTGGTAGAATCTCGATGCACTAACCCACATTATAGTACATGTCGTCAAGTCAGAATTCCCTTTCTAGGTGTGCATCATATTGGACAGTTTCAATTCCAAAAACGTAAAAGCTCACTCCCGTGAAAGGGGGGGGGGGGGGGGGGGGGGGTACCCCCATACCCTCCCCAATCAGTCGCTTCGCTCCCTCCCAAAATCCGACTGTGGATTTGGTTTTGCCCCCCCCCCCCCCCCCAAGTGTTCGCTCATTACGCCAATAATGGTCTCCGACCACCGTACCCAGCTGACACGACTCTCATCCTGTGGTCTCCACCTCGGAATTTTTTGGCAAATGGTCTCGGTCGAGTTTGGGTAAATTACGCACCTGCCCATAATGTTGTTATTTGCCTGGTAGTCCCCTTTGATTGACAGAACTACCGAATCAACAAAATCGAAACCATCTGATAAGAGACAAATTAATTATTTGATATGTGTTGTTAATGTTCCACGCAGTGGACCACAATGGGACAATTGGATAATCAGCATAATTACAAAAACGTTCGGGGAAAGACAGTTATGACTGTTTTGTCAGAAGTGCAGTGTGACAATACAATTTCATAAATATAATTGCATGCCAATTTTAAGTGCCACGTTCCGGTAGTGAGTTTTATATTAATTAGCAGCGGGAGAATGTACTTTTAAAGAACACGGACGCGTTTAAACGAAAATGAAACTAGCGTTTTAATGAAATGGGAGCTATGTATTTAATTTGTTTTTATCGACTGCTGATAAATCGCGCTTTTACATTACCGATTGCCTTAATTTGTTTTTGATAACAAAACGAAATCGAAACTAAACGATCGGTTGTAATTTGAGGAGGGTATAATCTAAGGAAATGCAAGCAAATATATTTTCGTATCCGTGCAGACTGTATGACACGTGTATGTAAGAAATACAGTTGATTTGAGCTGCTAATTTTTGTTTTCCATTATACGTCGTAATTGGGTCACAACAATTACTAACTCTTACCTATATGGTATAACAATGTGGGATGAAAATTGGGAAACGGTCAAAACTGCATCATCTTCGTAAAAAAAAAGAGAAGTCTTCAACGTGGCTTGTAACGACGTAAAAACATACATGTATGTTGTATATTGATAACATCGTATCTACATCTTGTATACTTTCCACTACGGCGGAAAATATGGAACGGCATGTTTGAACCATATTTTCAAAATTTGTGCGCGAGCATAGCTTTATCCATAGAAAAATGAATAAACAAACCAACCCGATTTTTGAAGCTTCTGAGTACTACTTCTCTACGTCATCGCTTAGTGACTTAGAAATACTTCACCAATCATCATGCTCATGCTATGCCGTGCATAGACCATAGAAGTATGAATAAACAAACCAACCCGTTTAGACTATCGCGCCTATTTTCCTGCGCACTGTTATAGATTTTATCACGCTTATGAGAACAATGGGATCCATGGTGACGTATGCATATGAACTTGTTTTATTTCATAGAAGTATGAATAAACAAACCAACCCGTTTATATTTACCTCGATCCCGTGACGACGCGTATGAACTGCTCTGTGATTGGTTAACTGTGTACTGGACAATAGCAGCGCGCTACTTGCACTGTGTGTAACCAAAGACTGTAGAATTACAAGACAGCTCACTGGCGGTCGCGCAGCGATGTCCCTTCAAACAGAATGAAGATTCAAATCGAGCCTAAGCCTAGAGCTTAGTAGCCATATGAAATTTATTATATCACTGTATTTGTGTCATTTTTATTAATAAAAAAACATTTTAAAATTTTAGACGATTGCTTTTTTTGGAAATTCAGTTCCATTCTTTAGTAAGAATTTAAAAGAAAATAAGGATCAAACTGTACTTACAAATACTCGGCAAATCAGGCTAGCATGAAGATTGAGCAACAGCTTAAGTGTCGACCTTAGTAACCTATAGGAATATGTTTTTATGTAGAATTAATATTATCCTCATGATAAGAAAAATATTTAAAAATTATAGTCGATAGCGATTTTACAATTGAAATCAAAGCTGTGAGAAACATATTTTTTAAATTTAAAGATTTGTTACCGTGTAGAGAAAAATGGCAATGGCTACTCGCGTGTTATAATGTTAATGCGCGCTTAGTCCGCGCACTGTCTTTATTTAATTCTTTATAATTGTACGCGCAAATTGTGCGCAAAGCAAATTTCACGCGCGATATGCAAATTTAGGGTCGTCAAACTTTATCACGTCATCTTGAAGTTATTTTTAGTCAGGCGAAGTAAACATTGTTATTGTGACGTCATAATGAAAAGCCTGCGTATCAAAGTGCGTGTTAATTTTGTACATCGCGCTCTGCCCATTCACGTTGTACAGGATAATTGCACAGTGGTCGGTCTTTCCATTAAGCGTCTTTGGTGTAACCAAAGACTGTAGAATTACAAGACAGATCACTGGCGGTCGCGCAGCGATGTCCCTTCAAACAGAATGAAGATTCAAATCGAGCTTAAGCCAGACCTTAGTAACCATAGGGAATTTATTATATCACTGCATTTGTGTCATTTTTATTAATAAACAAACATTGAAAAATTATAGTCGATAGCTTTTTTGGAACAGATGTCCCCTTCTTTCGTAAGAATTTTAAAGAAAATAAGGATCAAACTGTACTTACAAATACTCGGCAAATCAGGCTAGCATGAAGATTGAGCAACAGCTGAGGGTAGACCTTAGTAACCTGTAGGGCTATGTCTTTATGAAGAATTAATATTATCCTCATGATAAGAACAATATTTAAAAATTATAGTCGAGCGATTTTACAATTGAAATCAAAGCTGTGAGAAACATATTTTTTTAATTTAAAGATTTGTTACCGTGTAGAGAAAAATGGCAATGGCTACCCGCGTATTTTAATGATAACGCGCGCTCAGTCCGCGCACTGTCTTTATTTAATTCTTTATTATTGTACGAGTAACCAAGTGCGTAAAACAAATTTCACGCGTGATATGCAAATTTGGGTTCATCAAACCTAAACGGGTTGGTTTGTTTATTCATAATTCTATGCATCAAACTTCATCACGTCATCTTGAAGTTATTTTTAGTCAGGCGAAGTAAACATTGTTATTGTGACGTCATAATGAATAGCCTGCGTATCAAAGTGCGTGTTAATTTTGTACATCGCGCTCTGCCCATTCACTTTGTACAGGATAAGTGTACAGTGGTCGGTCTTTCCATTAAGCGTCTTTGATAATACGCGAGTAGCCATTGCCATCTTTCTCTACACGGTTAAAATCTTTAAATTTAAAAAATATGTTTCTCACAGCTTTGATTTCAATTGTAAAATCGCTATCGACTATAATTTTTAAATATTGTTCTTATCATGAGAATAATATTTAATTCTACATAAAGACATAGCCCTAAAGGTTACTAAATTCGACACTAAGCTGTTGCTCAATCTTCATGCTAGCCTGATTTGCCGAGTATTTGTAAGTACAGTTTGATCCTTATTGTCTTTCAAATTCTTACGAAAGAAGGGGACATCTGTTCCAAAAAAGCTATCGACTATAACAGGCAATTCATACTTACGTCTAGCACTGGCTCGGCACTGGATAAATCCACTGCCGAGCCAGTGCTAGACGAAAAAGCCGACCATTCATACTCGGCACCAACAGTGGATAACTGACGCGCAAGTATGAATACAACAGTGGATCGAAAAGCTGTCTAGGACATGACTGGGCATGCGCACTAGTACACTTCTATTGTGACGTAACGATGACTTGCAAATTCTGAACGCGCAATACCGTAATGCGCATGCGCAACCTTGTGCTAGACGAGTGTCTAGCATCAACAGTGGATCAACAGTGGATCAAAGTTATGCCAGGCTGAGCACAGACTGATGCTAGACATTCCATTCATATCTGCGTCTAGCAGTGGATTTATCCAGTGCTGAGCCAGTGCTAGACGTAAGTATGAATTGCCTGTAACTTTAAAATGTTTTTGTATTAATAAAAATGACACAAATACAGTGATATAATAAATTCCCTATGGTTACTAAAGTCTGGCTTAAGCTCGATTTGAATCTTCATAATTTCTGTTTGAAGGGACATCGCTGCGCGACCGCCAGTGATCTGTCTTGTAATTCTACAGTCTTTGGTGACACCCCACTGGCTTTATCTTTTGAGTGCGCGTATTCCATTATTATAGGCGCTGTCAGACAGACACAAATGTATGCATAGATATACGAATAAAGAATGATTATGAGTGCAATGGTACGAATATTTGCATAGGGTGAATTATGGAATGGTTCATTGAACGAGGGGAAGCCGAGTTCTATTTTCACCGAATGAAAATATTCGCCTAACATCAATTATCCCGCGAAAAACCCAGTGAGCCAAACAAATCTCCCTTACCTAAATGATGCCGGGGAGGGGTGGGGTAGGGTAGGGCATTATGGTCCTCCCCGGATTGTTTTATTATTGCTCTGGAACGCTGAATGATGACGTCCCGCTGTTAAAAAAAATGGAACTTTCACTCAACCATTATAAATATTAATGAGTATAATCTTAACCCTAAAAAGGCCGAGCTATTGTATGACTTTCCAGGGGCGGATCTAGCTTTTTTCTAAGGGGGGGGGGGGTTTGACCCAATGACGATGCGGAGCATCGTCCAAGAGCCGCGAAGCGGCGAATTTTTTTCTTCCTATTTTGAACCCCCGCAAGTGATTTTTGTTTACTTTTTTCACTGATGCATTTTCACTTGGCAGCTCAAGGGGGGGGGGGGGGGGGGTTAAACCCCCTAACCCCCCCCCCCTCCCGTAGATCCGCCACTGCTTTCTACGGCAAGGGGGGGGGGCATAATGCACACTCCTTAAAAGGGACTTAGTAACATTGTGAAAATCTTCAAAATCAAATTTTAATTCTAGCGGTTCCCTCATACCTTCTTGTATTCGTATTAACCATGTTAACAATAAAATCATGGGACAGGTTTCGGTCTTTCAAATTTCCCTTTCGTTACAAAGATATGTACGATCGAAGTATTCAGATAAGAAAAAGAGAGTTTTTCAACCGTGTACAAAGTGAGTGCAGTGAGTAAGTGAATATCACTTTGCATTTTCGCTCAATACTTGGCCATGCAATGTCCATTTGACTTGAAATGTACACACAATACCCTGTGGACATGTGAAATAACAACAATATACATTGCATCAACCATTCATCACTTTTTGCACATGTCAACAAAGTTACTAGATCCCTTTAATATCTCGGCTGCAAATCGGCCGATCACCGTGTATACAGAGCGTATCAAAAAAAGCGTTACACTTTTGAACATTTTTTCAAAATTACATTTTTATATATTTAGAAGATTTTGTCATGTCGATGGATGCCCAATGGTCTCATCTATCAAGTGCCACTAACAAAACAAATTTTCGTTCACGCTTGGGCGAACACTGACTGTTTTTGTACAGAGTGTCAAAAATGGCTTGCGCCAATTTGAAAGAAGAGGGACAATTAAACCAGCAGACAGAATAAGTACTCCCATTCAAACAAATTGCTCTTTGCCATGAATTTAAGATTATTTTATGATTGTGTAATCATTTTGTGGCAATTTTCTATCATAATTTAATAATTTCATTGCTTTATGCATGGGTTAGAATAAATAAGCCATAGATTGATAGATAATAAAAGGATTTGCATCGTAATAACAAAATTTCCAGCCTGTCCTCATTAACGATGCAAATCCTTTCATTGAGTGTGACACATACAAAAGATGACCAAGAAGCATGCATGAACGAATATTCATGTTGATAGATTGATGGGCTGATTGGATTGATAGATTGATGGATTGATTTCTCATTGATTGATTGATGAATCGGTTGAATGATTTGAAGATTAATTGATTTGGTACTTTTTGAATGAATGACTGGCATGTGGTTTTGATGTGGCTGTGCTTTAAACAAGATCTTGAAGTAATTACCCATTATTGATTTTCACCCATGCATATAAAACAATGAAATCAGTTAAATTATGATAGAAAATTGCCACAAAATTATTACACAATCATAAAATATTCTTAAATTTATGGCAAAGGGCAATTTGTTTAAATGGGAGTACTTATTCAGTCTGCTGGTTTAATTGTCCCTCTTCTTTCAAATTGGCGCAAGCCATTTTTGACACTCTGTACAAAAACAGTCAGTGTTCGCCCAAGCGTGAACGAAAATTTGTTTTGTTAGTGGCACTTGATAGATGAGACCATTGGGCATCCATCGACATGAAAAAATCTTCTAAATATATAAAAATGTAATTTTGAAAAAATGTTCAAAAGTGTAACGCTTTTTTTGATACGCCCGGTATAGTAAAATGGCACTTTAAAAAAAAATCATTGATTTGCATATTTCTGGTCATTTATGCAAATAAAGTCATACAATTGATATTTTTACCCATAAATATTAAATTCGTTATAATACAACATTGAATTTAATTAAATTTTTTTACTATTTGGAATAAAAATTGAAAGCAAGTTGGAAGAGACAGGTTCTTCTTCATTAGCGATTTTCGAGCTGACAGGCATAATCAAAAAGTCACATGACTTCGTAATTGTAGGTCCAGTTAAAAAAAAACATATTTTAAACGATGCGCATGACAAATAAGAAACAAGTCACCAAGCAGCACGGCGTCATCTTTATGCGTTCCGGAGGATTACAAACATCGCGGAGGGGGGGGGGGGGGGGGGGGGGGGGGCATAATGTTTTAAAAATTTCATCTCAATACAAATACAAGCAATAATGACTTACTGTGAACGTTATTGATTGGATTTTCATCCAAATGTAAAACATTGGTATTTCATTGGAAAAAGGTTTATAATTCGTCGAAACCACAGTTTTCTACCGCAGTTCCAAAGGGTAAGATACACTGTATCGTGCATAAATATGAAATATTTCACCTTGAACCCCGGGGGGGGGGGGGGGGGGGGGGGGGTACTCAGATTATATTCCGACCGGGGTGTGCGGCTGAGACCTCCGAACCCATACCCACATCTAAGGGTCCTTTTGCTGTAAATAGGTACCCATGTCTAAGGATTTTTGTGAAAAATAGACCCATGTATAAGGATTTTTTTCAAGCTCGCTCCCCTCGCTCGCATACATAATTGTCACAACCTCAGGCGTTTAATACCATTTGTAATATATTACAGTAGGCCTAATATAATGCAAAGGGTATTATATAAACACCTGAGGTTGTGAACATTATGTATGTGAGCGAGCGGAGCGAGCTTGAAAATTTTACCAATTTCACAGCGGAAAATTGCCATTTGTTTCATTATGATTGCCGTGGGTATATTTGTTTTATTACTTATGATATAGCGTTAAATACTATGTATGGGAGCGAGCGAAGCGAGCTTGAAATTGTTAGCAATTTCACAGCGGAAAATTGCCATTTGTTTCAATATTATTGTATGGGTATTTGTTTTATTACTTGTGATATGTCGTTATGAAGGGTAATAAACACCCGATGTTTTGAAATACTATGTATGGGAGCGAGCGGAGAGAGCTTGAAAATTTTAGCAATTTCATAGCGGAAAATTGCCATTTGTTTCAATATAACTGTATGATATAACTGTATGGGTATATTCATTTTATTACGCTGTAACTACTCCGTACTGAAAACAACTTGCAGTAAAGAAGTGACTAGGTCAAAAGTCGTATTTGTCAACCAAAAAGTTAGATTTTTATTTCATCGTTATCAATAAGTGCTGCTTATCTGATGACCGTCCGAATTTCAACAACTAAAACAAAGCATAACTTACCCACAATCTTGAATTTGTGCAGCGATCAACGTTGAACAAATTCTGAAAAACAAAGCGATCGCGAAAGGAAGCTAATCGGCGGTCAGGTTAGTTCCCAGAATTCAATTTATTGCTGCGCGCGCTCCGGTATACTAACGTTAGTGGTATGTATACACAACGTGTTCGCTCGCATGCGTAGAGTAATGTGTGCAGCATTCTCGCCGGCGCCACCTGTTCGCTGTGTATTTCCTGCAAAATTTGGGGGTTTTTAGCGAGCGGAGCGAGCTTGAAAATTATTTGCAATTTTACATCGGCAAATCCCAAAATCCCGGGGAAAATGAAAGAGAAAAGAGGGGAAATTAATACATAAAAAAAGGGACCCATGACTAAGGGGTTTTAAAAAAAATGGGACCCATGTCTAAGGATTTGTTTTAATGAAAGGGGACCCATGTCTAAGGACCTTTCTTGAAAAAGTCACCCTTCCCAGCGGCACATCCCCGTATACCCAATATACGTGGGTACCCCCCCACCCCCTCCCCCGGGCCTTGAACAAGTGTCCTCTTTCTTTTGTGCGGAATATATACATTTTAATTTATTGTTTCATTCATGCAGCTCGCACGAGATGGCGATACAGAAACTCTCAGTCGACATCTACCGAAACAGAACCTACAACTACATGACATTGGGACTATTCCGCCTGAAGAACGCACGGCGTTACGTAAGATGCGAACTGCAATCATCGACTCCCTGGATGACAACAGGCTGAGCCCTCTGCACTACGCCGCAAGATTCAACAAATACAATGTGGTTAAACAGCTTGTCGAGCACGGGGCAGGTAAACGAGTTTATGAATAATTCAAATGTTGTTATTGTTATTGCTGTTTAGAGAGCGCTTTACATTTTCTTCGCGAGACAAGTAACAAGAATTTTATCGAAACTAAACCGAACACAAATATAACTACCCCCTTAAAGACATCCATGTTAAGTGTCTAACTCCACAAAAATTACTTGGAGCTTTCTCAGTTCTCTTCTGCCGTGTTGTTTAGCTTATGGTAGTAAGAGAAGAATACAATAGGGCTAGATTTATTTAAATTTCCCTTCAATATGAAGGTTGGAGTTTCAAATGTCATTTGGTGCAATATCTGACACTTTGCATGGATCACTTTAATAAATGCTCATGAATAATTTCCTATGAATTGTTATACATTTTCATTTGATTTTATAGTATTTTATACATACATTATACACTCTATATATGAAAAGTATATCAAATCAAATGCACAATCAGTTTACTGTTTCACTTAATAATTTACTATATTTTAAATTTTCCTTGAAATTTCACCCCAGATGTCAACGTTAAAGGCAAGAGGGGGATAACGCCGCTCCATTGTGCCTGCAGGTGTGAACAAGTGGCTCCCGAACAAGTGGCTCCCGGACAAGTGGCTTATGGACAAGTGGCTCCTAGAGAAGTGGTTCCCGGACAAGTGACTCCTGGACAAGCGGCTCCAGGACAAGTGGCCCCGGGACAAGGGGCTGCCGGACAAGTGGCCCCGGTACAAGTTACTGCCGGACAAGTGGCCCCGGGACAAGTGGCTCCCGGACAAGTGGTAAGTAAATCTACAGTTGGATAAACACACAACAATCAAGGAAACAATAGTTGGGTCAATCAATCACTGAGCAGGCTGCAAGGACAAGTTCATTGTGGCGAGACTTGCACCAGTAACATCTCTGTAATAGGGAGTCGGGTAAAAATGTCAACAAAAATGTGATATGTTCGCCCCCAAATATTTCCATTGGAGAGGTGACCGCCCCCTGCCCCCAGTGAGTGAGAAATAACAGCATTAACAACAACACAGACATATTAAAGTAATGGTGTCATTCATTAATAATAAAGTTCTCCTCTGGGCTTTATTTTCTGGAATTGTTAAAGGGTGATCGAAGCATGCAGCGCTGCAGCATCATCAAATATCTCCAGCAGGAGGGGGCGGAAGTGAATGTGGCCGATAAGCATGGCATCACCCCGCTACACGTGGCCTGCATGCGAGGCGGGGAAGAGAACGTCAGAGAGCTACTGCGACTACCCGGCATCGACTTCAAAGTAAGTTCATTTCACTTAAACCCTTGACTACTAAAAAGTAGAAACATGTGGTTTGTGTACAACATTAACATTGTTGCAAATAGACTTTAGAAGTCCTAGATGGTTTGTATTATAAAAGCTATCAATGACCTTGATGCGCAGCCAGGCGTATATTCAGTGCAAAATACACACTTGATATTGTTTTACTTTGTGTATTATTGAACACTACTCAGTGACTAAATGTATAATAGACATCGATACGATAATTCATAAGTCAATGTTTACCACATGTTTGTAAAATAGATGCATAGTAACATTGTCCAAATCCTAAAAATCCAATTTGAATTATAGCGGTTCCCTCATACCTTGTTGTATTCGTATTGACACTAAAATCATGGGACAGGTTTCGGTTTGTCAAATTTCCCTTTCTTTACAAAGATATGTACGATTGAAGTGTTCAGAGAATTAAAAGCTCCCCTGGAGTTTTGAAAACATGTACAAAGTGAGTGCAGTGAATTAGTGAATTTCACTTTGCATTCTTGATCATTACTCGGCCATTCAACGTCCATTTGACTTGAAATCTTTACACAATAGCCTGTGGACATATCAGATAACAAAAATATACATTGCATCAACTATTCATCACTTTTTGCACATATCAACAAAGTTACTAGATCCCTTAATAACGTGATGCATTTAGGTGAGCGGCGAAAGGCCCCAAAGCCCCGAAGTAGCTTATTTATTGTACTTTAATGCCAACGGCTGGATTAAAGCAACAATATGTCTCTTTTAAAAAGAAATTTTCAGAAGTTTTTGAAAATGACCTTTACATTTGTGGCAACTTGTAGCATCACCATGGAAACGGGCATTTATTAGGCCACACCCATGTTCACATGATATTACAAAATGTGTTCCTTACCTTGATAATGAAGTACCGTTTCCGTTTCACATCTATTTTCCTGAAGGCCTAATCTAAATAGATCTAAATTCAGTCCTATAATACCAAAACGTAGTCGTCGACAAATCTTGTCTTCCTTCCTTTGTAAGGAGGTATCAAATTTCAGTGGTAAGTACAATAAACAAGATGAGTTTGCCCATCTGTGCTGCCAAAACAGTATTAATTGTATTCTTTATTTCCTGTCTTGCTTCAGCAAGAGTCATCTTACTGTATATCTGGATTGGACCATTGTGTCCCGCCTTTGCACATTTATATGCAATTTCATTGCCTTGAATGCCACAATTTGTTTTCCAACCCTGTTTTAAAACATCAAAAGCCATTTCATTATTCTGTTACCATAACTTAAACAACAAGGTACGAGTTAGGTATGAAAACTTCCAGTGATTTCGGGTCTGATTCACAATGTCGATATATCGCATTATTAATGTGTTTATCATAATTGTTATCCTTCATCTTACAAGGCCGAAGACAAACAGGGAATGACACCGCTTCATGTGGCCTGTAGCCATGGCAACAAGAGCATAGCGAAAATGCTAATCAAAAAGGGCGCCAATCTGATGGCTGAGGATAGATTAGGAACGCCACTGCACGCAGCCTGTCTCAACGGACACACGGAACTGGTACAGCTGCTACTTGAAGAGAGTTTGGAGCAAGAGTGTGCAGATGTGGTAGGCTTATAAATTAATTATTTCTATATTCATTGATGAAGCAGACTAAAAATATATTTCATACAAGGAGGTTAAAGTACAATCTAACCTAATGGCGAGCAAACTGTTGTTTTAATTGAAACTAATTCCATTAGGGTTACTTGAATGTTATGTTGATGGGGTGCGCCTCAGCCAACTTCAAAATGGGGGTCTATGGAGCAGTTGAAAGGTGGAAAGGAGTTCTGTCAAGCTGAGTGACAGACGGTATCGGGACATTTAGGAGCTGGCCAGAGTAATGAGCAGCGCGGCGCCCGCGGGGTTTAGAGAGCCGTCAACTGTTTTTCTCATAGGTCTATTTAGTGGATAGTCATAAGACTCATAATCCCTGGAGTGGCGTTTGTTTACGCATTGGTCTATAAACATATTAGAGCAAGTTTAATTTACCTATGCGTATTATAGAGCGGTTATCTCTGAATAGATTAGATCCTTGAGAGCGGCAATCGGCTCCGAAAAAAGGGATCGTCAGAGCGACACAAGGGTCGATTTAAATGGCAATATCAAAAGCGATTATTTGATGATGATCGCTCTATTGAACCTTAACTTCCACAAAACATCACATACATACATTTGTAAAATGGTAGGAACCAATTACGCCATTTGTGCTTGAATGACTCTTTTTTAATGATAACAGTTTTTGTAATTAGTCGTTTGCAATTGTGTATACCGTTCGATCATGTTTGAGTTATATTTATTAGTTTATAATGTTACTGAGCACTAAACACGTTTTGGTTTGTAAAGCGATCCCTCTGAAGATTTTGTCTTTTTATATCAAAATAAATCCTGCGGCGAGTTCCACAGCAATCTTATTCCCTAAAGACGCATCGGTCTGGCTTGTTCTTTGATTTTGTCAGTTTCTCAGCACAAAAGACGGATTATCTAGCTAGGGACGTACTTTGTCCCAGGCTCAATTGGCGAGTAATATGTGTTATAAAAAGACGGATGTATTATTTTCCTTCCACTGCGCCACACATAATCACCCGGATATCGTGCTCTATTTAGGACATCGTCTTTTCTATTGTGAGAAACTTGAAGAAAATAGGACACTGGGATGTACTCCTTGAAGAAGCTAAGAGATTTGGTCTGAATATTCTGGGCTTGTGTGAGACACACCTGACTGGCACAGAGACGCTTATAAATAAAGGGGAGTACTCAATCCTTCTATCAAGCAGGGCAGATAACATTAGCAGGGAGGGAGTCGGCATCATGATTTCCCAACATATACTGCAATGCCTGGTGAGCTACGAAGCAGTCTCATCAAGGATTATCACAGCGAAATTCAAAATGAAGGAAGGGATCATCAATATTATCCAGGTTTACGCCCCCACATCAGCACACAGTGAACAGGATAGTGATCTTTTATATGATGCACTGCAGCTGCATATACAGAAGATGCCTAAGAAGGAGAATATAATCGTGATGGGCGACCTCAATGCGAAAGTAGGATCAGACCACGGAGTATGGGCGCCAACTTTTGGCAAGTACGGATTAAGCAAGACCAATGGCAGAGGGAGAAGCTTCTGGAGTTCTGTATGTTGCATAGTGTGTAACACCTACTTCCAACACAAAGAATGCAGAATGGCAACATGGTCATCACCGTGTGGGCACTACAGAAACCAGATTGATTTCATCATTATCAAACTAGATAATATACAAATCTTCCAGAACTGCAGGTCATACTGCTCAGCGGACATTGGGTCAGACCACAATCTGGTATAAGCGAATGTGAAGTTCTCACCTACAAAGACCAAGAAAATGAAGATCCTCCCCAGAAACTATGATGTTAGTAGATTCACTGACCCACATTGTAGAAACCTTCAAAGCCAGGATAGGAGGTGCCTTTGAGCCACTACTTCTGCTCCAGGACACAGATGTGGATGGGCTGTGGAAGAAATTCAGGGACACCACGAATGACATTACTGAAGAAGTAGTTGGCTTCAAAAGGTCCAAGCAAGTCAAGGATCTCCCAGAATAGGTTCGTAAGGCTTGTGAACAGAAGGCAAGAATTCTCAAGCTGAACGAGCCCCCGGTCCGGAATATGAAAGATTACAATAAATTAAACAAGACTGTCAAGTATGAAGTGAAGAAGTGGAAGAAGAAACATCTCGACACAGAAATGGAAGAAATTAAAACCGCTCACTCAAATAACAACAGCAACGAGCTCTTCAATAAGGTGAAGAAACTTGCTGGTGAAAGAGACAAGATGCAATCTACAGCAAATAACAGAGAAGGCATCTTAAAAACGGCTCCCACAGAGGTGTTGAATTGCTGGGTAGAACACTTTAGCTCTCACCTGAACATGCAATTTCCAAGAGATGAAAATGTTCTTCACACCATCCCTGACCCTCAACCTACATACACCCCTAGTGAACCATTCACTATTGGAGAAGTAAAAGCAGCAATTAAACAGCTTAAAAACAACAAGGCCTGCGGCTGGGATAAAATCGCTGCAGAAACTTTGAAGGCTGGTGGTCTGGCACTGAGACGACTTCTGCTTCACATTATCAACACGGCATGGTCGGAAGGTAAAACACCAGAGGACTGGAGCAAAGGTCTCATCACTCCAGTGTTCAAGAAAGGAGACAAGCTAGATCCAGCGAACTACAGGGCCATCATTCTACTCTCCATACCTGGGAAAGTGTTCTGTAGAATGGTCCTTACGAGAATTCAAGGATCATAGACAATTACCAGGCAGAGGAACAAGGTGGATTTAGAAGTTCCAGAGGCACCACAGATGCTGTGTTTGTCGTTCGACAAATCTTCGAAAAGGCCAGAGAACGACGGGTACCAATCCACTGGAACATTGTTGACTTTAAGGCAGCTTTTGACACCATATGGATGGAAGCTCTCTGGAAATGTATGCGTTCCATTGGTGTGGACAAGTCCTTGGGTGACCTCATTGAAAACACGTACAAACAAACCAAGTGCTCTGTCATGGTGGATGGAAAGATAACCAAATGGTTTGAAGTCACAACTGGTGTCCGCCAAGGCTGCCTCCTCTCTCCAAGTCTCTTCAACCCATTCCTGGAATTTGTAATGAAGGACAATCAAAGGCTGGATGGTGGAGTACAGATGGGCAACATGCGGGTTAACTACATGATATATGCAGACGACACCATTATCATGGAACTGGTATTTGAGAAACTCCAAATTTCAACAAGGGAATTGGAGAAAGCATGGAGTAAATGGGGTGTGAACATTAATACTGCAAAATGTAAAATCATGACTGAGGACCATCGACAGATCTCTCTAAACGACACCAACATTTATAAAGTGGACACGTTTGTATTCCTTGGTAGCATAGTTCCTAACATAGAAGAAGATGTGAATAGGAGAGTTAGACTGGCAGCCTGGTCATTTGTAGGGCTAAAAAGTACCATCTGGTCCAACCAAGACATATCAAGAACGCTTAAAGTTAGAATATACAGAGCCCTCATCCTCCCTATTGCTACATATGGAGCGGAATCCTGGACACTGCGTAAATCAGACATAAAAAGCTTGCGGTTTTTGAAATGTGGTGTCTCCGGACCATTTTGGGACAGGGTGAGAAATTAAGAAATCCGACAATGGCTAAACATCACAAACACCATCTGTGAAGAGATAACCAAGCGACGCTTGAAATGGTTTGGGCATGTTGTCCGCATGCCGCATCACCTCCTACCATACCAAGCATACAGAAATGACTTTGACGCACGTAGACCCCCCTACAAGATGGAAAGACCAAGCCCAGAACGACGTGGGACTACCTTTACACGAGGCAGAGATCATAGCCCAGAACATACCTGAGTGGAACAGAATCTCTCGTAGGGGAGGGATGGAAACACCGTCCTGTGCACCTAAGTCAGTGAGTCAGTCAGTGTTTTCTATTGAAAATACTTGAAGCATTCAGTTTCAGCTTTCTAGTGCGTGTCATTCGAGATTTCAACACAAAGTCGGACTTTCAGGTAAGCCAATAAAAGCCGCGGTGTTTTTGACTGACAATACGCCTAAATTGGTTGTTAGATACCAAGCCGTGAACGACCATGTAATACAAATAGGCAGTGTATAACATCACTATATCACTGTATTATCACTATATCAATAGGTTATATGGATGTATTACGAATAATGGTGATTCTCCTGATATGAAATAACACAAAATAGTTTGTACTCCTATTTTCTTTATTTTATTTATTTGTATTCTAATTTCAGATGATAAACCAGATGAATGTGCAGAAAAGTTTAGCTGTTCACCTGGCCGTGAAAAATGGTTTTAATGCAGTGGTTCGCCTCAGCATAGCACAAGGTAATACTTGAACTGTTGAATGGCCTGTCGTTTTTAGACCACTCTTATACACCTCTCTGACCCCCATTACTATTTTAATGTTTCTTCGATATGTCCTTAAAATTGTGCTACGAATAAATCGCTTTTAGACAATTTTAGCATAATGTACATTATTGCAGATGTATCCAAATGCTCGTTTTTGGTAAATTATCGGAAATAACTAAATTGGCCGAACATATTGATAAGATATTAACTGGTTGAAATAGCAACAAAAGGAAAGTGTGTGCTAACATATCAGTTAAAGCGTGTTTTAAAGTCGCTGACATTAAGCCTACACTCACCGTAAGTTGGGCCCGCCTACCCTGGTACGCTCGTTTGTGCGACACGCTCATGAGAAACCCGTGCGCCGCATTGCCATATGATTAGCACGCAGCGCACGAGGGTTAATGTGAACATAAATACTATCGGCGATATCAATTTACAGTAAATGAGCTGTATAATTTACCAAATATTTCGATTTGCAAGTGGTTTCCAGGCAATCTTGATATCATCTCGTATTAGATACAAAATATTCTTTCACATGTTTGGTAATAAGTTCGTACATAATTTTGGTTGTAAACATTTTTGTGGAAGGAAAATTAATGAAATGGGGACAAACAGACATGATATGTTGAAACAGCATGATAGATACAGTATAGGAACAGACCAACAAGGTATGGTGATATATGTCTTCGGAATATGCCGATATAAATAAGTGGATAAAACAAGCTGAAAAGAGATAGTTCAAAGATCCAATAAATGGTGTGTTGTGGAGAATAGTTTAATGGTCAGATTATAAAGTGAAATTCGTAACTGCCCAACATGATTTGATACATACACATAACCTATGTGGGGACAAATTGAGAACAAAATTAGTTAGGAAATTTGCTGAGTAGAGAGACAATGGCTAAATAATTCAAAAGACACATTGTAAAATATTTAAAGATGAAGGCCAGTTTTGGAAACGCCCCCCCCCCCCCCCCCCTACCAAAAACTGAAATGGAAGCTCTTTTTACGAATCATGTGAAATAATCTGTTTTTACTAATACGCGATGATACAAATTTTGCCTGGAAACCGCCTACTAATTAATATATTTGGTAAATTATCATATCGATCCGGCCCGGCTAGATATCTCGCCGATTGTCGTATGGTTGATGTACAGCCACGTGTATGCGTGTAAATCCTATGGCAAATGCGCACGTGGCAAGCGTAGACGGGCCAAGCTGACGGTGAATTCTTAGGCTCAATGTCAGCGGCTTTCATAAACGTTTTTTACTGATTTTCTGCATTTGACGGTAGTACGGTTCAGATTTTACACACACGTTCCTTTTGATGTTATTTCAATAATAATGTACTATAAATCAATTAGTTTGACCAATAAAGCTTTTTCCCACTACTGGCCTTTCCCTTTAATAGTGCTGTGAGGGAGGGAACAGGCATATGGGGTATATTATGTGAACGGAATCTGTTGAGGAAGAGAAAGAGAGGAAATAACATCAGATAAGTCAAATCCTTCTTGCATGTTGAATGGGGTTATCTTCTCTGTCTAGATGCCATGGTGAACAGCCTTTGTTCGGATAGCAACACGCCCCTTCACGGAGCATGCATGGCGGGAGATTTGAAGATGGTGGAATTTATGTTGGAGAAGGGCGCCCGCATCGAACAATGCAATAGTGACAGGGCGACCCCGCTCCATACGGCTTGTTCGTTCAACCACGCTCAGGTTGTAGAATACCTTCTCAACAGGTCAGTGAGTATTTAAAAATATTCCTTACATTAATATATTTTCGACTTTGTATGTTTGTTGCTAAGCAGGATACCTGGATTGATCTTTGTGATCATATTTAAGTATTTTATCTTTTTTTGTAACATAGTAACTCATATATAAGCATTTAATTAGTTTCACGAACATCATGCTGTCTTTTATGTAAAATAAAACCACAAATGTACTAAAATAGTCATAAAGACATTTCATTTAACACGTATCGTTCTTTGGTAACACAAATCGTAGTCCCATTAACATTTTGATACATTTCCTATATCCAATGCCCCATAATGTTTACACATATTTTATTATTGTTATCTCTTTGCCTTGAATTGGGGCAGTTTAATTACCCCATTATGTCCCATGTTCACCTATATGTAATACGTAAATCATACACAGTCATCTTAACTTTAGCAGGCTTGGTTATTTAGTTGGTTATTATAGGGCCGAAGGGAGGGTGAGTGTAAGTAATCTTAACCGTGAAACGCCCGATCGCGGCAGAAATACACATGCATGTCAAGAACATTGCTTCGGTGTGTCTGAAGGGCAAAGGGGTGACATGTATGAATTTGTCTGGGTCCAAATCAATTAAGATCTGTGTTAAAGATTTGGTAAATTGTGGAATTGTATCGTGTTTGAGAGTATTGAGTCTGTTTAATTGTTAATAGTGAATTTCCCTGGACGTAAACTTTTAGGTAACCTTTTTTGACATGCCTAGCAAGGATTGCTTGTAATTATTGTGGTCTCACACTTTATATGACATGACTTTAG
Source organism: Echinarachnius parma (assembly GCA_037951105.1). NCBI lineage: Eukaryota > Metazoa > Echinodermata > Echinoidea > Clypeasteroida > Echinarachniidae > Echinarachnius > Echinarachnius parma. The sequence goes on from JBAMJV010010071.1 coordinate 51,726, forward strand.
CGCAATGTTTTCTTGTATGAAGCCAAGCATTTCTTGAGTATGCACTCCAATGAAAAATGATGACTAATGCTCTGGAAATTTCATGCGTTCAAATTTTAAGTTTGCATGAATGGACATCTATACAATTGCACTTCATTTTGCTTACTACAGCTGTTGATCCTATCAACGCCGCAATGCCGGGCAATCGGGGAAATCACGGAGGGATTAAAACGGGTTAAAATGGGTTAAAATGGGTTAACATGGTACAGACACGCTGCTCTTCAAAAACAGGTAAAGTTAAATACCTTCCCGTGCCAATGTTGGCACATAAGGCGGCGCCTATCTCCCATTCATTAACCCTAGTATGTAGCGAAAGCTACATAAGGGGGTAAGTCCTCTGGTAACTCGTGTGATTAAGTTTCCCTTCTCCATTCTATATTAATGCCGAGCGCCTGGCAAGAAGGCACAGGGTATTATAAAACAGCTCTGGTGAATTCTGAAAAGTGATTGGTTAAATCATGTCACGTGACTATTCATTAAATTTCAACAAACATGCACGACCGTGCAAAACAGGGTGCAACCGGGGTACGTTACTCGTTTTCGTTGCACAACTTTGTGCAAGGCTGTGACGTCACAATGCTTGTTTACATAGTTTGATCGAAGACGATCTTGCGAGAGTGATAAAAATAAGATGGAAAATGCTTTATTTTGTAAATTATCTGTTCTGTAGTAAATAAATCTTAGCAATTTCGTAAATTATATTGTATGTGGTTTAATATTGAGAAGTCTTGGAATGGGAAACCATACAATTCTTTGATAATTATCACTTTTAACGGGAAACTTGTTCGGATTTTCGGCAATTACCCTTCGACTGCAGTTGATCTGCTGAGCTGCAGAGTCAAATTCAGTGAAGCGAGTGCAGAAGTGATGATTAATTTAGCAAATTCCTAAAAAAAAATCACACTCTAGAGAGTAGATAGACTGGGTTACTAATTGTGGCGAGTCTGTTTTCAATAATCCAGCAAAATGAAACAATCCGTGGTTGAGCTGGTTTTATAAAACAAATAATACTACAGTCTTATTATCGTGCATTGTGTACATGCATCGACTCTCGGCTATGTTAGCTGTGCGCATGCGCACTCGGCTTTGCCTCGTGCACAATGTATTTACACAATGCACTCTAGACCGTGTATCATTTGTATATTAATTGTTAAGTCTTTGGTATGACCCCGGCTGTGTTCGAACCCGGGACCCCCCGTGCATGAGGCGGACACTCTTACCACTAAGCCACCATGCTCGGTGCTCTTAAACCGTTATGTTATCTTGATCTTGATCAACGAACCTGACTTATAGATATAATTCAGAAAAACATAAATATTTTCATGTTTAAAATAAATCTTTGTTCTAAAACGTTATGTTTATGTCACAAAAATATATATTTAGTGGTGCCAATATAGAGGCAAGAAACAAACACAACCTGACGCCGTTGTTGAAGGCGGTGGAATCCGGCCAGGGCGATCACACGTCATGCATCAAAGTCCTGCTCGCCAAAAATGCAGACATCACCGCCATGGATAAATATGAGAGGACCGCCATTGTATGGGCTGCTCTTAAGAACAAACCCAAAGCACTACAGGTATGATCAGTTTTCAATATTATAATCAATACATGTATATCAATGTACGCAGAGTACCTGCCGTGTCCGGTCGTGTTTGGCTAAACATACAGGCTCGTAAGACTTGCTGTAATACCTGTTATGTGTTTTTAAGTTACATGTAATTTAGTGGGAATACCACTTCTTCTGCTATGTACAGCAATTTTTTCAGACTATTTAAGACATCTTTGAAACCCCAGCAGAAAACACAAATTGTGTTTTTGGACTTATAATCATGGCAATGTGTTAATGATCAATTGACATTAGCACATTTTGTATTCCCACCTCAAGAAGGAAAATAAATTTGGATTTGAACATTTGTATGTTGTTTTGTTCAATGTCCATGGTCAGATTTCTCGAAAATTACGTGATATTTGAAACTCTAGCTGAAAAAACATATTGTATTTTGCCACTTGTTTCGAAATTATGAAATTTATACAGTAGGTTAAGAAGAACACTAATAGGTAGTCAGATACTCAATTGGTATAAATTATGATTCAACTCCTCAACATAACTTGTATATACTTGTATATACTTTAATATGCATGACTGGATTCAAATGGGATTTAACTTTTCATAGAAAACATGGTTTAAAAAGATGCAATGTGCTGTCATTTTATCATTTCGTCTCTTTGCGTTTCAACCAGGTAGTAACCATAGCATCAGACTCATTTGTGTTGATAAACGAACATGTATTGTAACAACACTGTTGCATACAGTCACATCTCTAATTTCCTTGTATGAGAAAAAATAGCTGTCAAATTCTGTCCCGTTTCATTTTGCATACTTTTGGCTTTGGACCTTTAATTAAAATAAGTTGTAGTATATTTTGTAATGATATCTTACTTATGATTAACGTCATTACAATCCCTATATTTATTTAACCATAGTTATACGTCTTCGTATTGTGTTTTCTTTTCTTATCATTCAAGGTTTTACTGGATCATGAAAAGTCTGAAGATCAAGTATATCAAGGTAGCCGTAGTCGAGTCTCAAAGAAAGTACTGGATACATGCGATTATTGCGACAACACCCCTCTCCACGTGGCAGCACAAAATGGATACCACAAGATCGTACAGGTAACATGGAAGTCATAATGGGGCACGCATTTGTCTCGATTATACTAATATTCTAGTCAGTCAGGCGCAAGATCTGTTTTCCAGTAATCTAACACAAATTGAAAAATGTCCATTCTTGTACCTCAGCCGATCACGGGCGTATAATGTTCCCCGCTCACTACCTCCTAGACTCTAGATTAAATGAAATGTTGTCTAAATTTCAGTCTCAGTCTCAGTCTAAGTCCCGTCTAACTTTAGTCAATGCAAGGTCGTGGCAAGCGTTTTTGAATTTTGAAGTCGTGATTAAGTCCGTTTAAATTCGAAGCCCCGTCATAGTAATGTTTAAAGGAATCTAGTAACTTGAAAAGTGATGAGTGAATGATGCAAATATAATTGTTATTCGATACGTCCACTAGGTGTTGTGTGAAAATGTCAAGTTAAATGGACATTTAATGGCCGAGTAATGAGCAAAAATGCAAAGTGACATTCACAAATTTATTGCACTCACTTTGTACACGGCTCAAACGATCCGTATGATAGTTTGACATTTGAACTCTTTAATCGTAATTATCTTTTTAACGAAAGGGAAATTTGAAGAAAAAAAACATGAAACCTGTCACATGCCTTTTTTGTTAAAAAGAATACAACACGGTATGAGGGAACCGCTAGAATTTCAATTGTATTTTGAGGATTTGGACAATGTTACTAAGTCCCTTTAACCTAAGACTTTTTCGAAGGGTTGTTTGAGTCATGTCTAGGAGCGCGGCTATGCTGCTTTTCAATTTACCGCACACTCCTCTCCTGTGTTCTTCCGGGAACTTGCTGCAGGGGAAATCAATACGTGCATCTTCAATATTTCAAATAATTATTTCTTTTCGTGTTGTCCCATTATTTTCTTCAATAATATCAACTTATCTTATTTTGTGGTAACAGCTGGAAATCCCCTGGTCATGCAAAGTGAAATATCCAGCTTGTAAAATACATTTTCTTTTGTTTTAATTATAAGTTGTATCAGCCGAAAACCCCATGCCAGTTTTGCGATTTCGATCAGCCACACGATATCAGCGATATGCAATCAATGGAATGAATAGCGCATGCGCATTCTTTGCTTATCGTATGCATCCCAAACGCGAAATTATGTCACAGCGCATTTATACGTCAGTAATGTATACAGAGCATGCGCAGATGTTATGCTTACATTAAAACAAGTGTTCGTTTAGTCATGACTTGACACGACTTCAGCAAACAAAGTTTAGTAAGCCGAGATTTAGACGCGGCCTCGCGTTTCAGTTCTGTCTTACTAAACAGTTGTCTAACTTTAGTCATCACTAAGTTAGACTTTACTTCTGAATACTGGCCTTTATGTTTGTCACTTCAGTTGATTATGGGACATTGATTTTAATCTTATATATTCATTATCTTCCAAACAAAGATCCTTCTCAAGGCCAAGGCGGATCCTTTCAAGAGGAACGAAGATGAGCGGTCTCCAATCCATCTGGCAGCTCAACAAGGACACACAGCGTGAGTTTAATTAAAATAAATCAATGCAAGAAAAACCTAGTTAGCAATATACAATTAACAGAAAACCCGTCTGATGTAAAATTGGAAACATTCATAAAACATTAACTCACATACACATAAGTTCCCATTTGCAGCATTTTCTATGATTTGTATTTGTAACATAGTATCCCCGCGGAAACCTAAATAATTTGATTGCAACTTATAACACAGTTCCAGTTTTACACAAGTGTTGAATGTAAAATTGTTGTTTCCCTTTATCGACTATATGTCCACTTTGGTCTTACGAACCCTAACAGTTTAACTTTGCCTAAATTGGGGCTATTATTTATACAAACACGTTCATGTACTTTATAAATCGTCGAACAATCTTGCAACTATGTAAACATGTATAAAAGTCAGTTCACGATTTAAATACTTTAAATCCTTCACATGAATATTGATAAATGCTCATCAACAAGCTGTTAATTTATTTTAAAACATACTGGTTCTATAGTTTTGAATACACTCCCTAAAGTTTGTGATACTGCCTAGACAAAGGGATAGTACAGTAATGATCAAACTTAATTTTAGCAACCCAAAACCTGCACCATTTCGTACCGCACTAATAGTTATAACCTAACCATTCCCGAATTGTAGAAAGATTTACAAACGGCTAAGTTAGAAGGTTGTTATCATTAAAACAGCCTTTAACACAATCAGAGGCCTATATCTACAACACATAGGTTTTAAACTTGTTTTAATAAATATTTTGATAGTATGTTTTGTAGAAAAAATAAATATTAATTTTTGTTTCGCTTATTATCGAGCTATTCATGTTATTACGTGTAATGTGTTTTTAACTGTTCTGATTACTAATATATTTTACAGCCAGTATAACATTTTAGATTTTATGTAATGGTCACAACCCCTAAAAGTAGCCTGCTCGAAGGGCGGGCGGCGAGTTTTTAGCCAATTCCGCCCGGTCACCGAGCGGCAGCCGCCCAGGCACCGCTGGTTCTTAGGCATCGCTCGGTCGCCGCTGAGGTTTTAGCGCGGAGTTAAAATTTGGGCGGCGCCTGCTCACTTTTCACTCGCCTCCCAAAATACGCTCGGTGCCCGGGCGGTTGCCGCCCGGTCACCGACCTAATCGAGCGGTCGCCATCGAGCAATTTAGGTCACAAAATCGAAGCCGCTAGGTCATGCTATGGTCACAACCCTAAAAAGTAGCCTGCTCGGCGGCCGGGCGGCGAGTTTTTAGCCAAAATCGCTCGGTCACCGAGCGGCGGCCGCCCAGGCACCGCTGGTTTTTAGGCATCGCTCGGTCGCCGCTGAAGTTTTAGCGCGGAGTTAAAATTTGGGCGGCGCCTGCTCACTTTTCACTCGCCGCCCAAAATACGCTCGGTGGCCGAGCGGTCGCCGTCCGGGCACCGACCTAATCGAGCGGTCGCCGTCGAGCGATTTAGGTCAAAAATAGGTCAAATAGGTCATCGGCTGCCGAGCGGTCGCCGCCCGGTCGCCGCTGGGAGATCAGTCGGTCACCGGGCGGCGACCGCTCGGCAGCCGATGACCAATTTGACCTATGTTTGACCTAAATCGATCATTGTTTGGTATATAATTATACAGGCGCTCCACAAAAGTGTGCGTGTGTGTGTGTGTGTGTGTGTGCGCGTGTGTGTGTGTGTGTGTGCGTGTGTGTGTGTGTGTGTGTGTGTGTGTGTGTGTGTGTGTGTGTGTGTGTGTGCGTGTGTGTGTGTGTGGGTGTGTGTGTGTGTGTGTGTGTGTGTGACTTTCGGATGCAAAGGTGTCTAGAAAATGTGTTAAACATGCATACTTTGTTTTGCAAGTTGATTCATGGCTGTCATACTATGCACACGCATATATTATGTACGCATACACACACGAACACACACACACACACCAGGGGCGTCGATCCGTTTTTGATATTGGGGGGGCGAAATTTGAAATGTTTTCCAGGGTGACCACTGAGAGAGCTAAAAGCCCCACATTGGCATGCCCGGAAGTTTTATTATGCGCTCATTGAAAGTGTCTTGATGGCTCGAAGACCTCTGATTTTGGGGGGCACCCACATTTGGGGGCAATAATGGGGGTCCAGGGGGCGGAGCCCCCGGAAGCTTTTATATTTCAGACATTTGCAACTCCTATCATGGGTGTAAAAATTGTATAAAATAGTGAACCTATATATACTCGTAACGTATTTTCAAAGGGCATAGCGAGGAAAAGATTGAGCCTTGCATGAGATGGATCCACGTGATCATGTATACTATAGAGCCATCGAAATAGTCTAGGGCATTGGGCTCCCATGGAACTAAGCAAGGGCGTCAACAACTTCTCAAAACTGGAGGGGAGACATTGCGAGGAAGCGAAGCGACCGAGCGGGGGAGGGTGTGGGAGGGGGTGTCCCCCTCCCACAGTAGGGAGCTTTTGAATTTTTGGGCGTGAAATTGTGCGATTTGGTGCACACCTGAGACAGAAATTTTACGTAATATGAAGTATATAAGTATGGAACCAAACATACATAATGACAAAGGGATGGGGACAATCTTCATCACTTTCAAATGTGGGGGGGACATGAAAATATTTCAATATGATTTGTGTTCAGCGCATATGGAGCGAATTGACTGAAAGATATATTTCAGATTATTTTATTTTCTGTGTTGGGCTATCTATAGATGAGGGTTTAATTAACTTCGTTTGAGGTGTGCGTTTGAGAAATTACACTGCCCAACACATGTGAAACTTGCAACATGAAAATGAAACTTGCAACATGAGAAACTGTATGCGCGCGAAGCGCGCGGCAAAAAGGAGATTTACAGTACTTTCCAAACTAGAAAACGGCTACTTTGAAGATTAATTATTGATAAAATTAATGTGTCTTTCCCCTCTTTGGCATTATATCACTTGATTTTTTCTTCCTCATTTTCGGAATTATTGGGGGGGGGGGGGGGGCGAAATGATATGTTCGCCCCCCCCCCCAATATTTGCATTGGGGGGGGGGGGCGACCGCCCCCCCTGCCCCCCCCAGAATCGACGCCCCTGACACACACACAAACACACACACACACACACACACACACACACACACACACACAATACATGCGAGTCTACATGTAATCATATAATTTTACTCTTTCATGTACCACCGCACTATGCGCTTTAGTCCTGAATTCTGAAAAAGGAATTTAGGCTCAAATTTATTATATCTTCGTCATATCTTCGTCACTAAAATATGACACTGTACTTAAAGGGATAGTTGAGTTTTGGTAGAGAGGGCGCTACATACAATGATTTTTGTGAGATAATGAAAAACTGAGTGTAAAATTTTAAAGAGCACAATATTTTAAAGCCAGGATAAACTTTATTTGATCAAAATCAGTTCAAAAACGGCTGAAATATGAATCATAGTCATTTGTAATAAATGTGGGGCCTCACACTTATTCGATAATTTTGAACCAGCCGTTAAAAATTAAAAAAAAATGTTTCTTCTTTTCAAAAAGTAACAAAATAGGTATTTAAATAGTTGTTGGTTATTTCTCTATCTAATCACTATTTAAAAAAAAAAATCACATGCACAATATTGTATTCAAAATGGTTGAAACCGATGAGTGTTTAGAGAGCGCCCTCTTACGTTTTAACGGCTCTTTTTGAATGATAATATGATCTTTACTAAGTCATTTGTAATCTTGTGTTCCCTTCTAGAATAATTATTAGTTTGTAGTCTAATGATGCAGGTTTTGGTTACTAAAATTCAGTTTCACCAAAACATTACTCTCCTTACCAGAACTCAACTATCCCTTTAAGGAATAGCGACTTGCAAAAACATATTTTAGTGACGTAGATAAAATTTTAACATAATTTTAACTTAAAGTGGTTTTCAGAATACACCCCACTAGTCTTCAAGTTTTACTTTACTGCAAATTAAAGACTCTTCATTAAAAACAAAGAATAAGGTACGGGAAAGATCAGAGTAAATTCAGTTAATACTACATTGTATTAGGCTTGATTTACTTGGCACATGAATTTCTTTCTCAGGTGACAAATCATACAAACAAGGCAATTACCGTAATATTTCTCGCCCGCTTGCGCACTTTTGGTTACAAACAAATGCAAGGTTGTGTAATTATCAAACATTATAAAGTCCTGCAGGTAAACTTTCACATTTACCATCGTAACGGTAACGGGCGTACGCCATCCGTACGGAACCCAGGTTGCCCGGCGGAGCCTGGCGGGTCGCCGCCGGTACGCCTACAGGACACCTACAGGTGACCCGCCGGTCACCGTCCGGTCGCCGGGCGATTTCTTAAAAATCAGCCGGTGACCGGTGGGAGACCGCTCGGGAACCGGTGGGTCATCGGTCGGTCACTGCCGGGACGCCGCGCGGAGAAACTCCCTAATTTAGCCCAGTTGTGACCTAAAATCGACCGGTGACCGACGGGACACCGACAGGGCACCGCCCAGGCACCGCTGGGGCTCTACAGCCTGCTCGACTTCCCAAAAATCGTTGGGCGATGCCTAAATTCCAGCGGCGACCGAGCAGGCTACAAATCGGGCGGTCGCCGCTCTGAGTTGTGACCATAGCATCAGAGACTGTCGAGCGGTCGCCGCCCTATCGCCGCTGGGAGATCAGTCGGTCGCCGGGCGGCGAGTTCAAAATCGGTCGGCGTCCAGGCAGCGCCTGCCCGATCTTAGCCGTGAGAAATTCCCGGAGGAGCCCGGCGGGCCGCCTCCGGGTCGCCTACGGGACACCGCAGATGCCCCGCCGATCACCGGCCGGCCGCCCGTGAGAAATTCTCGTCAGAGCCCGGCGGGCCGCCGCCGGTACGCCTACGGGACACCCGCCGATCACCGGCCGGCCGGCCATTACTTAAAAATTAGCCGGTGGCCGTTTGGAGACTACCCGGGAATCGGTGGGTCATCGGTCGGTCACTGCCGGGACGCCGCGCGGAGAAACTTTCTAATTTCGCCCAGTTTTGACCTAAAATCGTCCGGTGACCAAGGGACACCGACAGGGCACCGCCCAGGCATCGCTGCGGCTGTAAAGCCTGCTCGACCTCTCCAAAAAATCGTTGGGCGATGCCTAAATTCCAGCGGCCACCGAGCAGGCTACAAATCGGTCGGTCGCCGCTCTGAGTTGTGACCGTAGCATAAGTTGGAGTATTAACAAAAGCTCAACAGAACCTTGCCGTTTTTTTAGTATACAGTACAGAAATCTATGTAATATATCAATTAACTTGAAGCTAAGAATGTGCACAACGACATTATGTATTCATTATATGCAATGTTATCGCAATAGAATTGTCTTGGAGTTGACCGTCCACCATAGCAGACAAACCAACTGCGAAGACAAACAGGGAAATTCCCCACTGCAACTTGCTGCTATGTCGGGCCGGGCAGAAACAGTGAGGGCACTGATTGAAGCAGGCGCTGATGTTAATGCACGGTATGTTATATACATGTGATATACACATAAAGCATATTTATACAAATTATAGAACTTATGCACGTGCAATATCATAACAAAAATGATCTACAATGTATACCACATTTTACTTAACGAAAGTCAATATGATTATATATATATAGTCAAAAGTTGTCCAATGCATAACAAATTCACCTCACTGACGAGCCAATCTCACGACCATTTGTGCACAATTTAATAATTGGGTGAGAGTTACGAACAATGCGAGCCGCATGCCTCAGCTGTACCACCATAGAGTGATTTAAGTTTTGGTTCGTACATTTGTTCAAGTGAAAAGTGGGCCAATACATACATCATCAGTTTCCTAAATACAAATAATTGCAAAGATTAATCATAAATAATTGAAAATAAATAAATAATAGTGTTGCTTTAAACAATGTTCCTCCATTGGCTCGTCCGAATACAAATGCACGAGTCGAACTGTCTCCGCCAGTACTCGAACCTGGGTCTCACTAGGCATTTGGTCGAATGTCATAAACGTTGGTGTAAACTGAGTATTTAGTTTAACTTCTGATGTTTGCCTAGATTTTTCGACACCAAGCAGTACGTTTACATATAACACATATAACTGTTTAAGTAAAAAGAGGACATTTGGCCGAATACCACCTTAAGAAATTTTCTCACGGAGTTTCGATCGTATTAATACTTGATCAGAATGTGTACCTATAAAGGGTGCCCCCCCAGACAAAAACGGAACGGGGCACATCCATCAAAAAAGTAACAGCATGCTTATGTAAATCGGATATGTTGTCTTTTCAAATGAAAACAAAACACAGATACCAAGAACAGTCATTTTGGTCGTGTATTCTCATTATTGCCACGTCAGTGCCTGATGACTTGCTGCCCATCGTATTTTCGAACAACTATGCCCAATTTCTATTGGCACACAGCTGAACGCACACTAAAAATGTGCTTTTCATCCTACTATATATAGCCTAGGAAACAAGTAATTACACCAATCAATTCTTGATCAATGTCCGAGGTGACAGGCAAAGCACTATTTCTGAGGGGCGTAGTTGGACAAAATTGTTTTGCTGATTTTCATATAATATTCAAATAGAAGCCATTAACTTTAAAATGGTATATTATTTGTTATATTTGGACTTAGCAAACCCTTTCAAAATGAATGCTTAAGATATGGAATATGGCTGATGCATTTGTAAAAAAAGGGAGAAACGGGCCACTTAAAAGATCTGTATATATTAATGGGCTGTAATAAGATCAATTTTATTAAATGAAAAATTCATATTTAAACACGATTTCTAACGCTAGAAATGTCTTAGAATGTAGATTAAGATATGCTTATTCAGGAAATACCAAAATCATAAAGCTCATATTTTGAACAAAACTACCACAGCGACATAACGGTCGTTTTGTGGTGTAAGGTCACATTTACTTTTTTGTTTGTTTCTGTATCTTCTTATATCAGTGACGTAACGTCCAGAACCCCTCTATCAAACGCTGCCCAACATGGATGGACGAAAACTGCCGGCATTTTGCTTGAAAATGACAGCAAAATCGATCATGTAGATAAGAATAAGGTAAGAGGTAGAAGGGCCACGGGATCCGGTAGTAAAGGAATAATTGAGTTTGGGTAAATAGAACAGTTCTAGACAAACCTAATTCTAGTAACCCAAACCTGCACCATTACATTTCAAACTAACAGTTATAACTGCACCATGCTCGAAAGGAATACCAAACATTACAAATGATTGAGTAAAAAGCCTGCTATCATACAGAAGGGAAATTCTTTGGTTTCATCCATTTTAAATTAAATATTGTGCATGTGATGTTTTGAAAAGTTATTGGATAGCGTGATGATCAACAAATATTAAAAATTGTACATTTTTAAAAGGAGGTAGCATTAACAGATATGTGTTTTAAACGGCTGGTTAACAATCATCGAATAGGTGTGGGTCCCCACAAGTATCCCGGATTACGCCGCTTGGTACGATTGAGATTTATCGCAATAATATATACATGTATGTTATAATCAAGAAACATTATCTATACACCAAGCTGAGGTAATTTTGTTATTCCTTGTCAATTAAGTTTGTTCTGTATAAAACGCGCCTAGAGTTACTTTCATTTTAGGCGCTATAACAATCGAATGTATTGGTATCATTATAATTATTAATCAAAACTAAAACTTATATTGGCCTAAGTTACGACAAAAAACATGTTTGTTTTATCATTATATATTCAGGCAACCCCTCTTCATCTGGCAGCAGCAGCTGGTCACGTGGCAATGGTTAAACAACTGTTTGAGTGGAAAGCCGATATTTCTCTGCGAGATAGCAAGAACAAAAACTGCCTAGACGTTGCCATTGAGAACGATCACAAGTACTGTTAAATTAGTTAATGAATACATTTAGCTATATATGTATGAATAATGACCAATACGAAATGATCTGCTTTGCTTAACTCAGTGGCGTATTATAGCCCGGCCAGCTGATACAGGGGAAGGGGCCACATTAATGAATGGGGAGCACTATGTTTTTCTTTTTGCAATAATGCTATGACTGTATGGCACTTCAGTATGGTTTATAAGCGCTGTGAAATTACTCGTACCATTTGAACGTTCTGTATATTAGTCAGAACAGCATATCAACTATTTGGTAGAAGGTAAAACACGATTGATCAATAGTTCGATTTCAAAGTTGTAGATTTCAAATTCTGTTAGGTGTGTGAAAATTGATAAACTGAATGCGTATATGAGATTGTATGGTAATACCAATTGTCATTTTAAAGACAGTGTCCGCCTTTTGCAAGCCAAGTGGCAAAAGTTGCGAGGTTATTGTATTATTTTATGAAACAAAAACAAATGACATTTAACAACTTGCCTGAAATCTTGAAATCTCCTTTTCGTGGAGTTGTAGACCTCACCATTCCGGGGTGTGTGCGTTACCCGCGCACAGATTTTGATCGAACAGCGGCGTAAGCAAATACTAACCAAAAGAACTCACACTCGCAAAAACTGAGTACATGTAATTGTATTTTCTTCATTTTCGAAAGCTTTTCCGTGGAATACCTTTACAAATGTCGGTTTCATAATACCTATACAATAATAAGTACAATATTGTTGTAATAAACTTTTTTTCGGCCATTTTCGGAAGCTTCTCATTCTTTTTGATAAGCGGGTCATTCAACTTCGCGAAATTGAGCTGAAGGCTTGCAATAAGGGAGTTCGTAGTTAGCACATGGAGCAGTATGACGTCATCGGGTTTTTGGAAGATTGTACAAAAATTGAGGCTGTACGCGTACGTTTACGGCACGACTTGTGACGCACGCATTTTAAGTACAGAGCTCTATGCAAAATTTCCGCGTGCGTGGGTGAATTATCCTTGTGTTTCATTACGTTTGAAAGACCTGACAAAAAAAAACCCTCACCTTAATCCGCAAATATATCAAATTGAATACATATAATTATACATTTTAATTTTCAAACTTGAAGCAGGATAAATTAATTTTGTTAGAATAAAAATCACATCTTTGCCCGTTTTTCAACATTTAAAAGAAAACAGTACACACAAATCTGCGTATGGGGCCGTTTCGATTTCAATAAAAGCCCCGAACGTTTGCATTTTTGTTAAAATCCCAAATAGATAAATTAGAACAAAATAAATTTAAACAAATCCCGTCTTATGTAAATGAGATGTCCATTATTCAGAAAAAAACAACTTCATAACTTCGAGCCAAATTTCCCGTGAAAAAACGTTTCAAATGTGACAATAATTGCACGATGGTCTATGTGACAACGGGCAATATCGATGTGTTTGGTACGGTGAATTTTCGTCTCAGAAATTGGCGCATGCGCAGTTTGTAACTAGGAAATCCCTTATTGTGGTTCAAAATTGCATTTTGATAATACGATTTAGCTCTTCGGTCAAGTGATTTACCACTATTAGCATTCAATTAAAAACAACACGCTATTTGCATTCAATTTCGCCAACGGATTTCACGGAAGGCGGTTTTACGTAATCACAAATGCAAACAAAATGTTTTCGAATGATCCTTTTATGAATTCGAATGCTAAAACACGAATTTGAACTGCAAAATACATCTGCGGTGACAAAATCGGCGAAATTGAATGCACACAAAATTAATTAGTGTGGCCTACTTACGAAATTGAACGAGAAATCCTATATAATGCTTAATCAGTTAAACGCATATTGGCCGATATATTGTTCGATGAAGGAATGAGTTGTTCACATTCGTTTGTCATTCGTATAATCCACAAAACAGGGTTGTTTGATCTGAAGTTGTGTGTGTATGTTACATTTATCCTCATCCGTCTACTGGAAACTGTTCAGACGATTTGTAAAAAGCGGACACTCCCTTTAACATGTTTAAACCTCATTTCCATCTCGATTCTAACAATGTAGCGTTATGCATTGTAGAGATTGCATTTTAAGATCAGATTCAATCAGATGGCCAAGTGGACAATAACCATTGTGTGATACACACTCGTGTCGCACTCATTGACTTGCCCATAAATTCTAAACAGGTTTTCTTCGACCAATTTTTTCTACTTTTGAAAATAAAGATTAAATTAGGTTTAAAATGTTAATGAAATATGCAACAGGACCACACCCCATAGCAGCATTATACTATCTGCTTCTGTGTGGATATAATATATGTTATACTTTGGAATTAGTATTCACAATGACAAGTGTGACAAGTTTTTAATAACACTCAGATCCTGGGGATCATAATAGCCCTTTGCTAGATTTAACCTTATTACGATCCCATGTAAACTTTCCAAACCAAACATTTCTATCATAATTGTTTTAATATCAAAATTAGAAAATTCGAATCCTGTTCCATGCCCTGTTTCAATCAATTAAATGCACATGTAAAGAATAGCCCATGATAGTTTAGAAGGGACTCCGGAAGGTCAATCAAATAGTTCACTGCAACTCAAGAATCCAAGAAAAAAAGTAACACATTACATGGAGAAAACAATTCCCAAGATCCAAACAAAATTATAATTTAGAAAGGATATAACCATACGCACGGCTTCTGTTTGTAGCATTACTCGCTGTATAGACGTACTCAATCTTTGTTGAAAATATTTTGAGTTCTGGGCCTTTATTAGGGCTGTAATGGCAAAGTGGTCTTGATTTTCTTTAACAGGAATGTGGCAATGGTGATTGTTAGTCAGGACGGGTGGGAGGCGGCCTTGAATAATGCTACATTTGATGAAAAGAAAAAAACTTGGACATCTCCTCTGCGACAGCTCATTGAAAAAATGCCAGGTTCGTTGAAACTTTACTACACTCATATTTCCTACTAAGAAATTTGTAAATTTATGTTTTAAAATTGCGTAGGTACACGACACTTAGTGTGCATCTGCACAATATATTGTTTACCGTATAGCTACATTTTGAACGTTGTTACACACAAGTTCAAAAGTATCATTGACAGCTAATGTGCAGGGAGGCATTCGTGTACATAATCGCGTTAAAGGGACTTAGCAACATTGCCCAAATCCTTAAATCCAATTGAAATTCTAGCGGTTCCATCCTACCTTGTTGTATTCTTATCAACAACAAAAACATAGGACAGGTTTCGGTTTTTCAAATTTCCCTTTCGTTAACAGGATATAAACGATTGAAGTGTTCAGATGTCAAATCATCCAACGGATCATCAGAACCATGCACAAAGGGAGTGCATTGAGTTGATGAATGTCACTTTGCATTTTTGTTCATTACTCGGCCATATAAAGTTTCATTTAACTTGGCATTTTCACACAACACCTAGTGGACATGTCAGATAACAATAATATATATTTTCGATATCTAGCCGTTTCTGAACCAAATTTGATCAAATTAAATTATTTATGTCAATTAAATTGTATGCTCTTATAAATTTGAAACTCAGTGTTTCATTCATGCAACGCCCTCTATACCAAAACTGAACTACCCATTTAATGAATCATTTAAATCAGATGTTGCAGAGAAAGTTCTGAACAACTGCGTGAGAGATAACAAGAAGGATCCAAATAATGATGACTACTGCATTACTTTCCAGTATGATCTGCTGGATGACATGCTGTCGGATAGAAATAATGCCATAGAAGGTAGGAATACATATATGAAGTGATTAAAGATAAACTAAATGATCCGTTTATCACCAATATCTGTGACGCCTTCAAATATAATGTACAATTACCAATTTGACATTTGACCCTGGGCAATATGTTGAAATGAGCGTTTTCGCTTATTGATTATTTCGTTTTGTACGGTATTAATTTAGTGTATTACTTTGTTATTATTTATTTATGCTGTATACATTATAAACGGACTTGTTTAGTCTTCGGACTACTTAGTCAGTGATATTTTTGTAATAATAAACACTAATTAATACTGTACAAAAGTTGTCTTATTATAATCCTAGCTTGTTTGCCAACATTTAAATCTATAGCCGTGACCGAACCAAAGGGTCTGTTTTTGAAGTTCAATCCATTTTCATACTTAGGATGCGCAATCATTGGCTACTGTCATTAATTGTCAATGCTATCTTATACCAATTTAAACTTTTCGTTTTCACATAACTTCTTCTTATGTGTGTTTGTTGGCAACGTTTTTTTGGTTTGGAACGGAGCCGTCTCAATTTACTTATTATTCATTTACGGGCCTTTTATTGTTATAATCAGGTAAAAGCCCAATCGAGGAAGAACAAGAATTCAGCAATTGGTGTTATCCCTGTTTGAAACACGATGTCGAGGCTACGTACCCGCTGCTTCTTATGGTAAACAAATACCTTGCTTTATATAGGTTTTCCCGCTCAATTTCGCGATTGTGACAATCAAATTGATATAAGGAGCAAACGAATTCGCGCGATATGCGATCGCCGTGTCAAAGCAGCATTCGAATTCGTAAAAAGTTGTTCAAAATCACGTCTGAGCAAGTGAATTTGCACAAAGAGCATACCTTTTCATCAATGGTCATTCAAATTGGCACGAAGTTCACGCTGGCGCAACTGCACATTCGCGAATTCGAGTGCCCATAAATTAACTATTGTGTCTATTTGTCACGGGCCGGAGGAGCCCGGGTGGTCAATCCGACTCGTGAATAGTACACGTCACACACAGACGCATACATCATCAAAAAAAAAACTAACAAAACCAACCAATAATCAAACAATCAAACAAAACGATCAATTGGTAAACAAACACACTGGCTAAGGCTACTTCAGACCAATACGCAAAATGACTATAAAGTAAGACAGAGTGTATAAGGTGAGCTGGTGCTATAATTAAACAAATACAAATCAAATAATTAAGGGCTCACAATTAGCACCATAAATAATCGCTAACCGAATTCGATTAACAAACAATCATCAATCATAGAACATAAAATCCATTAGTTAAACACTTTACATTTCTTTGGGGTAAATACTTTTGTGTGAATTCAAATATTAACATAAATGGAATTTTGCAAAGAAAAACCGAAAGATAACTAAACGTGAATCCTAACCATCTGGCCAGACAGTGAAATAATACTCGCGAGAAATAAATCAATTAAACCTGAGATCTCGAGTCCACGTTATCGTGATCGTCGCCAGTTCACCTAAAGGTGGTCATCGTTGTCGATGTACGTGCCGTCGAATTGTTCGTGAGCGTCCCACAGTGCATCGGCGATGTAAACGGGCGTAGCACCTCCGGGACCAACGCGGCTGTAGATGGCGATCGAGTGGACAGCGATCCGACATCGGACGGTCTACCTCGTCGACGACGCCTTCGTCAGGAAGAGCTGCATGGCCTTGGTTACGGCCTGGCCCTGAGACCCACAAACTGTGGGAAATTATATCTAACTGAACAGAACTGTCTGTAACACTTCCGTTTCTGCTGCCGGACAAAATCAAACTGATTCCACAATCTAGCCCGCGAAAACGTATACCTAAAATACATTAATGATACAGCTATTGAGTTATTACCCTAACAGTAACGGGCGTTGTTAAACATGATTAATTCATGAAGTTCAAATTGAATATGAAAGACACATTACGTAATCAGTAAGCAACAGTATTCATAGGATAATCACGTAATGATGAATATTCATGTTAAGCATGACGATATAGCATATTTAATGAGACACGTGATTCTAAAAACCAATCATAAATTAACGAGTGTATCCACGTGATCGTAATTAACCAATAAAACATCAGGAATAATACCACAAAATAATGTAAATGCATCTGGCGCCATCTGCGTCAAGATAAGATACAACTCTACTCGTGACACTATTCACGAAACCGTATGCGTATGCATGAATTCATTTGCACTTATTCGGAATTTGAAAGACCGATACCAACGATTACGCGGCAATGCGTGAATTTGAATGACCCTTAATGTATTCGATTGCAAAAAGTGTAAAAATTGAGCTGGAAAACCTGTATTATGTGCATGGTTTTAAAGGTACTGTCCTCATTTTGCAAGACAACCTTACAATCAAATGTTGTTTATAAGTATCGGTTTCCATGGTGGTGCATATAATACGTGTGGTTTACGGTTGCGCCATGTAAGATGGCAGGAATGGTGAGTCCTGAAAAGGACTGATTGTATTCTTTCTAGAATAGTCCTAGAAAGGACTCTTGCTAGTCCTAGAAATGATCCGGACTGTTGGTGTAGTCCTGAAAGGGACTGTTGGTATTCTTTCTGGGAGAGTCCTAACAAGAACTGTTGGTAGTTCTAGAAAGGACTGGAAAGGTCGTGAAAAGGACTATATAATATCCCAACAGTCCTTTATAGGACTACCAATAGTCCTTTCTAAGACTACCAACAGTCGTTTTGTATGAATCTCGTAGAAATAATACCAACCGTCCTTTTCAGGACTACACCAACAGTCCTTTCTAGGACTACCAACAGTCCTTTCTAGGACTATCCTAGACAACATACAACCAGTCTTTGTCAGGACTCACAAATCCTCCCCTCTTACATGGTGCAACCACAAACCACACGTATTATAACATTTACAATTGTGCGTGATTAGTATCTTGTTTAAAATAAATAAAAACTAAGAGCTAGTCTGAGGTGATTGTGACTTCAAAATGTAATTTTAGTGGAATTAATTCATACTGTATTTAAATTCTAAATAATACACGGTTGATACACTAACATTTCCTTCATCTGCCTTCATTATTATTACATAATGTGTTAATAAAGATTTAGATTAAATTTCATTTACCACCAACTTAAGTTTCATCAGGTGATTTTGATTTGTATACACAGGTTAAATTCAAACGCGAGAACTTGCTTAGCCACCCCTTGGTGACCAGTCTCCTTAATCACAAGTGGATGAGCTATGGTTACTTCGTCTACTTCTTCTCCTTCTTCTGGTACGCACTCTTCCTCGTCTTCCTCTCTGGATATGCCTTCGTCAACCCCCCGCCCTTCTATTTCAATACAACTGGAGACGCTCCTGTCTTCATTCTGGACGGGGAGAGCCGCTGGGTCAATTTCTACAAAGACGCAACGCTCAGTGTGTTTGCCATCAATGGTCATGTGATTATCTTCATCATGGTGGCACTGAACATACTTCTTGAGGTGCATTACAGAAACATATATAATTATTACATGAGAGTTTTTGTGTAATGTTCACTCTTGCTCATGGCAACAACTTTCCTCGTGATTTCGTACGGCAGAAAGCAATAATTGTATAATGTAAATAATTATTTATTTATTTAGAGTGAGTTATATTATGACACATTTAATTAAACAATTGAGAAAATCTTGATAAATCATGCAATATTATTTGATGTTTTATAAACATTCATCAAGTAGTGACAACCGTACCCTAAAGTCATTCAATAATGTACAATGTAATTTTCAGAAGATTTTGTGCAAAAGTGTATCATCTATGTGCAAATGTTTATGTGTGAAATTAGGCACTAAACAATTTTCCCGTCATTAATTACACAAACAAGCACTTATTTAACATGTGAACTAATACATTGTTTAAAATAACGATTTGTTTTTGTTATATTAACACACATTTTTTAGAAATCTGGCAATATTTGTTTATGTTATATGCAATTAATCAGTAAGTGTAAGCAGTATTATGATTCGATAATGAAAACTTATTTGTTTAAATGATTTGTTTTCGATAAACATAGGCATATAGTATGCTTATGTTTATTATGCAATAAGGCCCTATCAACTGAAATGAATAATCTGATAATAAGCCGATTGTGACATATTTTCAATTGTATAGTTTGTGTTTTCTTATTTCAATATTCCAGTTCATTCAAATCGTGCGTAAGAAACTGCAATACCTGTGCTTTGATAACATGCTGGAGTGGACAATCTATATCTTGTCCATCCTGTTTGTGGCTCCGATCGGCAACAAATACGTTTCATACGGCAGTGTCGGGTCCATTCTTCTCAGAGAAGTAAGTGTGAGCTTGCGTAGCTGTAAGGGAAGCCTTTAGTATTTTACCCCCACCTGCGAAAGTGACAAATTTAACAATCCAACGGATAGTACAGTTCAGGTCAAACTGATATTCAATATCTAAAACTTGAATTATATAATTAAAAATATAAATGTATAACTCAATTATGATTGAATGGTAGACAAACACAAATGGTTGCATGGTCTAGGTTACATGCCTGTTTTCAATTAAAAAGCAGCCGTTAACAAAAGAGGGTGCCCTCTCGACACATGCAAATTTTAAACAATATGAATGAGATGTTTGGAAAAAATTATTTGTAAAGAGCTATCATTAAAGGGGAATTCCACACCAGAAATGTGATGTTTGCTATAAAATGAAGTGAATATGAAGAATCATGATCGAAAATCTGAGCCAAAACGGTAGAGCAATAAAAAAGTTATGACAGGATGAACTTTGCTCCGATTTTTAGTATCGTTCGCAATTGCTATCGATCGTGACGTCACTTGCGAGCTGCAGCCATTTTGACTTCTACATGGAAATTTTACAAAATTTAAATTTTCTTCATAACAAAGCAAATTTATGAGCTTAAAATTCCAAAGAGGTTGGCCCATTGATATTCTTCTATGAATTCGTGAAAACAAGCAGAGAAAATTTAATTTTTAGCAACGAAAATGATAAATAAGTGTATTTTCATGTACTAAAGCCATGGCGAGTTGCTCGTCAATGATGTTGCATATGGCGGCAATTTTGAAACGATCGCTCATTACTACATGATGTTCAAATAGGTATAACTCCCGTGTTTCTTGTCCGATTTTGATCAAATTTTCACAAATTATGCCTCTTATTCTGCTTATTCAAATAACGAATAGTTTTATCAGGCCCGGAATACCCCTTTAAGATATTAGCAGGATTTATACAATGTAGTTGATAAAATTATTGACTCCAATTATGTCCTTTAAAATGAACCGATTTTGATCAAAATAACTTGATTCTCTTATTGTTAATTGTGTGCTCTTCCAAATTTTAGCCTACATTTATTTCAGTTTCCATTACCTCACGAAAAAAGTATTTATCGAAGCGCCCTTTGAACAAAAACTGAACTATTCATTTAAATTATATATCTGTTCAGGAGATCCAAAATAATGGCAGGCCGTTCTTCAGAGTCAGTTCATTCAAATTGATTTGTTTGTACTTTTGTAATAATCATTATTATCATTGTGAATATGTATTATGTGTGTCCGTAATCAATGTTTTATGTTCTTAGAGCTTTATACGGCAGATTGGAACCGAAGGGTTATCTCAAGTAACACCAGGCTATCAATATAATTGCCATATTAACCAGATCTCATAATAATGCCTAGTTTTACGTTCTTATAAATGCCACTTGCCCTGTGTTGTGTCTTCTCTTGTGTTTCTTAGGACTGGCAGTGGCAGGTCGGTGTTGTTGCGGTCTTCTGTTCCTGGATCAACCTCCTCATGTTCATCTTCAAGTGGCCCAGTGTCGGGATTTACGAAGCCATGCTTACAAGTAATTGCCATAATCTTAAGTTAGTTTACAAAAAAAAGAGCATTATATCATTTTTTCAAGAAACACCACGAAATCAAGTGGAAACTACAAATGAGGTAGTAATAAGATATATAATGTACATATATTTGTTATTATTTTCTCAAGTTTCAGTCTGACGAAAGTTTCTTTTGATAGGATGTTATACAAATTTATTTCGAAACAACAATCAATTAATTCTTGTAATGTTTTTAACGTTCAATGTCACACCATCGTAACAAATAAACAATCTTCACACTATTAAGAAGTTTCGTGCTAGTCAGCGAGTTTGGTATATCGGACTCCCAAACTTGCTCGTATTACACACTGGTATTCTGTTTAACATCTGAGTTTGACATGTGGCATAACAGCTATTCGTGAGGATTGGCGCACAATTGTTCAGCATTTCACAACGTGTTTTTTTTTGCGACTTTCTCATAAATTGCGAGTATTCACTCTAAAACAAATTAGATACAATAATGTATTAATTCCTTTAAGGTTTCATCAAGACCCTGGCGAAGTTCATGATCGTCATCGTGTTCATCGTGACTGCCTTTGGCATCGCCTTCTACATGATGCTTCTCAACCAGGTATACAATATAACATTCTACCTTACCTGACATAGTTTGAATTGTCCATCAAAACCATTTATCGCGAATACTTGACATTACTAGATTAATACTAATCAGATCTTAATCTACACATAATGTTGTCCGGTTAAACATGTAATACATTCTTACTTAACTTCATGATGCTGCCCTTATATGACACAAATCATTAGGTCTTCTTTACTGACGTGATGAAGTCCATCGTAAAGATCTCCATCATGCTCGGAGGCGAGTTCAACTTCGACGATATCTTCAACAAACGCAACTACCTGGAACACACCGACCCCGCATCCACGGAGGGCTTTCCCGAAGTAGTCTTCTACGAAGGCATCACCTATACCTTCTTCGTCATCTGCCTCTTCACCATCTCCATCATCATCGTCAACCTATTGGTAAACTGGTTTGCTTATCCCAATAGCCAAATTGTCAGTCCTTATTTGTGTTGCACCTAACATCCAATATAGTTAATGGGGTCCCAACGTAACCGTTTAATTAGTGTTAACTACACATTTTTTTTTCGAGAAAAACAGAAACACACACTACATACATGTTCTTAGGGTTTTCTCCAGGGGTGTCGTGTCTATATGGTTGTCAGGTTGAAGGAAATCTTTTTTTCGATCTCTTCGTGTATGATATATCTCATTTGAGGATACAATATTTCATCTGTCACGTCAGCGCATCATTCATCATTGTCATCAACGCTATCGTCAATCCACTGGTAAAGTATTTTTCTTGTTGTCGTTGAAATGAACAAGTATTTATATTTTGTTTGATTGTTGACATTCTTTTATTGAAACCAAAGGCCAAAACAAACAATCAAAACGAGCTTAAAGGGGACCACCAGGCAAAGAGCAACGCATTTTTATATGTTTTGGTACCGTTTGCGATATCGAATAGATACCCAACATTTTGCAAAGGGTTGTGTAATTCATAAACAAAGCAATTAATTTCCACCACTGGTGGTACCCTTTAATTTGCTGGTTTGCATCAATCGCGTAGTTATGTCAGTACAGTGTCTGGGTAGGGGTGCGATGATCTATTCATTCATCCTCCGAAACACAAACAATTATCCCGATCTATGATGTAGTTGGGTACGTTGGAGAAAATAATTGTTCCCCCTTTCTCCCTTTCATTGTTAGGTGGGTCTTGCTGTTGGTGAAATTGGCATTGTGCAGAAACAAGCCAAGCTCCGGAGGCTGAGTTACTGGGTGAGATTAGGTTACTCAATATGTAAACTGTCAAGGTATATTTAGAATTAACACTAATATAAAGAAATCAGTTCAATACATAATTATGTTATAAGTGTTTATTTTATCATTATTAAGATCATTACTATAATTCTAAAATTAAGAAAATCCCTAAATGATTAAGGAAGATAAAGCTATGCACCGCCGCCAGTATCATTTAGTGATAAATGCATTTAATCAAACATGACACAAAACTTGCGTAGTTGTAAATCCCCTCATCTTGACATACTTATATCTATGTAAACAAAAAAATCAACAAAAAGAAGGAAATGCAACATCAGTTTGATTAGTTTTAGCCTCATTTTCCCAATGGATCTTTGAGCCACTGACACACTGCAACATTGTTTTATCTATCAATGCTGTTTCCCAATTATATATTTTTTTCTGGCAACTTATCTTTGTGTTCTTATTAATGGAATGGAATACTAAAGACGTTACCTTTCTTTAATCAGAATATTATTTTTGGGTACCCTTTAATTTGCAGGCTTGCATCAATCGCGTAGTTATGTCAGTACAGTGTCTGGGTAGGGGTGCGATGATCTATTCATACGGCGCTGATTGATTTTATTTTTGTTACGCACTCTGTAACAATTGTGGAGTCTGGTGTCCAATGTATCGGATTCAGTGACCATTCATTGATTTATTTTGTGATTAATGGGTCATGCAAATGTCGTTCTAATTTACCAAAGATTAGCAAGTTTCGGTCGTTCCATTATTTTGACGAACAGAAATTTGAGTGAAATTGAATGGGATGGGTTTTATTCGAATGAGAACAGCGTTCACAGTATGTGGGATCGTTTTAAAATCGTTGCTTATTCGGCTGAGTAATACACATGCCCCAATGATATATGTCAGAAGAAAACAGAAAAGAGGACCATCGATAACCGATGAGTATCTCAAACTTGCAAGAGAAAGAGACTATTATAGAAAGAGATTTAAGGAAACTAAATTGGACTCAGATTGGGATAAATTTAAACACTATCGAAATCGAGTAAACAATATTGTTATGAATAAATAGTTGAAAAAAGATTTTAAATAAGAAAGAGTTTATTAAATGTGGAAATTACATTAATACAAATTGGAAGATTTTGAAAGACCTTCTACCCAAAAAGAATGGCAAAACAGACTTTGATCTTACTGTAAATGGTGAAATTATTACTGATAACAATGTAATCGTGAACAAATTAAATGAAGCTTTCAATACTGTAAGTGAACGAATAGGGAACAATGTATGTAATAATGATGACGTTAATTCTATGGGAGCCTTGTCTCAGAAAGTTACACAGTTTAGATTTAAAGATATAACTGTTGAAAAAAAGATTTTAAATAAGAAAGAGTTTATTAAATGTGGAAATTACATTAATACAAATTGGAAGATTTTGAAAGACCTTCTACCCAAAAAGAATGGCAAAACAGACTTTGATCTTACTGTAAATGGTGAAATTATTACTGATAACAATGTAATCGTGAACAATTTCCTTAAGAACAGAATTACTTTATTGATTGTAAAAATGCTGTGGGATTAGATGGTCTTCATCAAAAACTAGTGAAATTAGCAGCAGAGTTTATATACCTCTTACATTTCTTTTTAATAAATCATTACAAACCTCTGAAATACCGATGGACTTTAAAATGGCCCGAGTTACAGCTATTCACAAAGGAGGCTCATATGAAATTGATAACTTTAGACCAATATCAGTTCTACCCATTTTATCAAAAATATTAGAAAAAGCAGTACACACACAACTATACTCGTACCTTAATGACAATAAAATATTATCATCCCT
The DNA here is from genome assembly GCA_037951105.1 of Echinarachnius parma. Lineage (NCBI taxonomy): Eukaryota > Metazoa > Echinodermata > Echinoidea > Clypeasteroida > Echinarachniidae > Echinarachnius > Echinarachnius parma. The sequence goes on from JBAMJV010010071.1 coordinate 76,994, forward strand.
ATAGTCTGGATTTAGACCATCACATTCCACAGCAACCTGCGTAACTGATATTGTTGATTATTAACTTGAAAACGTGAAAAAAAAGCATTCGATGTAATTCCTCATGAAAAGATATTTGAAAAGATGATTTATTATGGAATAAGCGATAGCGAGTGTAAATGGTTTGTGAATTATTTAATTGGAAGAAAACAATGTGTTTCAATACAACGATGTACGGGTGATTTTGTTACAGTTAAAACCGGGGTCCCCCAAGGATCCATAAAGTTGCTCTCATATTTCGTTTGTTCATAAATGATATGTGCAATTTAGAATTTCATTCACAAACAAAGCTGTCATTATATGCAGATGATACAGTTATTTTTAATAATACAGTTGATTTGTCTCAAGTACAGAATAATCTACAGAAAGACTTTGATTTGATTTTAAAATGGTTGGAAAATAATAGCATGTACATACATTCAGGAAAGACGAAAACTATGGTCTTTGGACCTAAAAGAAAAATACAAAATGCAAACTTTGAAATTATGTATAAAGATTTGAAATTATAATACATTCAAAAGATGAAATATTTAGGTGTGATATTAGATTCACCGTTATTATGGAATGAACATATTTTGTACACATGTAGTAAACTTTCTCGCTCTATAGGATGTATTCGGCGCATACAAACTTTATTACCAAATCAAATATTAGTTAATTTGTACTTTGCATTGTTGTTACCATATATAGATTATTGTTGTACCGCATGGGCAACCTGTTTAAAGACAAACTTGTTAAAGCTACAAAGATTACAAAACAAATATGCACGTCTAGTTCTTAATGTAGATCGATATACATCTCAATGCTTTTTGAGGACTTCATTGAATTGGCAATCTATAGAAAATCGTATTAAAAATACCAGTATTGTATTCTTGTCTTTAAAAAAGTCAATAAGCTTGTACCATCCTACTTAGAATCATTGATAAGACCTTTTATTGCAAATTATTACACTAAATACGCCACAAATAGCACCTTGCTTATTCCCCAACCAAAAACCAAATACAAGAAGCGCTCCTTTTCTTATACCGGTAGCTATTTATTTAATAAACTTGCTATTATAGTCCATCACAGTAATTCACTCAAAGTATTTAAGAAAAGCTGCCTTCCGTTCAGTGCTATTCTTTAATGTCCAGTTGTTATTTTTTAAATTTAATTCTTGCTAGATTACGTGTCCTACGCAAATTGGTTCCACGGAGGTTTATTTCAATAGCCTCTCACCTCCCAGTCATGTCATGTTATGTCACTCTCTTCTTCTTCTTCTTCTTCTTCTTCTTCTTCTTCTTCTTCTTCTTCTTCTTCTTCTTCTTCTTCTTCTTCTTCTTCTTCTTCTTCTTCTTCTTCTTCTTCTTCTTCTTCTTCTTCTTTGTCTTTTCCTTTATTTAACATCGTTTGATTGTGTAAAGCTAAGTAAGCCTTTTTACTTTTTGTAATACTTTGTGTTGTGTAGGTGTATTTTAATGTTTGTTTGTTATATATGTTGACTACAGTTTGTTTACTGTACGTAGCTTATTTATTATGCCGACTGTAATTGTTTTGTATTTGTATTCAGGGCGCACCTGTAAAACAGTTTTATAACTGAGGTTGCCTACCCTGTATTTTTAAAGAAGACTTGAAACAATAAATAAATAAATAAAATAAATTGTCAAGACAAATATTCTTTCACATATAGGTTGAATTTGTCATTGCCGTGCAATTTGGACTTCCTTTCTGGTATTGGAAACGTCACATCAAGCCCGAGTCTAAATTCTTCCCGAACAAACTCTCCAAGAATTGGCTGTATACTAACTTATACACAGCTTTTACATGGGATGCAAGGCCCTATTTAAAGGTACGTACGTATACACGTCGGGACACTGTCTCATGAGCTTTGTATTGACTCTACCGTCACACATACATGGCGCCATTTATTAAATGTATCCACAATACGCTTGCTTAGAGGTCACATGACCTTGAACTCCCTCTTTCGTCTAGCATGGTACCCGTTTAAAGTAATTAGTGGCGTTATCCATTTACGAAATGCATAGTTAGGCATTGCCCGTTTCCTTAAATAATGAGAAACTCCTGTGATCAGTATAACATCAAAACACGCGGGGAGAGGGAGGGAGGGAGGGAGGGAGGGAGGACCCTTGGATTTTTGCAACATAAAGGAAACAGACAATATTTTTAGTTCGTTTCCTTTATGATTATATTAAAGTGATGCCTTTAAAAAGTCTGACTCCTCGAAAATTACTTGGAGCGTACTCGTTTCTCTTCTACCGTATTGTTTAGCTCATGGTAAGAGCAGAATAAAATACGGTTAGTTTTTTTCAAATGCCCCACGGGTTCGTTTCCCGGAGAAGCCAATTTTTCTTTGTTCATGTTCAATCAATAATTATATGAATATTAAAACTTCCGGTTATTTTTGTTTTCGTCAGGAGGACATCGCGAAATTATTGGCAGATAAGGACAAGATAAAACCAGACATCGACAACAAACTAGATCAGATCGATGCTAGTCAATCGCTTATGAAGGCGATGCTCTCGGCTATCATCGCCAACCATGACAAGATGATCTCGGCTATCATCGCCAACCATGACAAGAAGAAGAAGAATAAAACACCTCCCATTCGAGAGTGTGATATCGAGGCACCGCGTCCAGGTAGATAGAGGAATTCTTTGATTACAGATCGTGCGCGCAACAACGTTTTATGTCGGTATCATCACGCGAAAACTTTGGCTGGGATCAAGCATGACCGCCAGTTAAAGTATTGTGTATACGGGAACTTGATGGTTCATATATGAACTATATGGGGATTGCAAAATTTACTAGGGAACGTGTTTAATTCCTACGAATAAAAGTCGTGTTATCTGCCGTCATCGCATCCCATCAAGAAGAAAGCGATATTCGGGAATGTGGGCAGGGAAGATATCCTCCAGAAAAGGTCCTGCGTCTACACTGCTCTTATCGTTGGGCTAAAAATAGGTTGTATCTAACAATATAGGCCGTAGGTATCTTAGAAAATCATGTCAAATATAAACCTCCATATAGAAACTTGTTGGAATACAATAAATCCATACAGCATGAACACTGGTTAAAAATTGTTATGCGTGGGAATGCTTCACCGGGGGTTGCAATATTAAATATGTTTAACGTGGCTAGTTTGTGCGAACTTTGTACAAATCTGAAACACCTTTAAAGTGCCCCCGACATCAAGGTGTCGCTATATTTTACTTTTAGACTACTTTTTTTTCAGATATCCAAATATGATAAGATTTCTTCATAAAAATGCATTTGCATTACTTCACATCACCATTTGGAACACCAATACAAACAAAATGCCCAAGCGCTCTGTCCGCATTACACAAAAGGCGCGTGACGCCATTCCATACAGAAGCTCGCTTTTATCTGTATAAATAAATGCAACGTCCGCCTGCACTTGCGTAATTTGGCCATGCCAAAATCGCGAATATTTGTCCGGGGCGGGGCTCAGAAATGCAAGGAAGGCTTTACCATCAGTGAAACTGACATTTTCATTTATTGTGTTTATTGTTAAATACAATTCAGACTGGAATATTGACCGGTGGGAATATTTATATGTAATAATAAGTAATTATATTTGGTTTTTGGGGCTACTTCCTTCTTTAATGAAAGGGGTCCTCGCCGCAGCTTTGTCATCGCATGTCATGTCAGTCAGGCGCAAGGTCCATATTCCGATCGTATTCACCCTTAACCTCGTTTACTCAAGTCAATTGCAATGTACTTGTTAAAACAATTTATCAGAATGCCCAATAATGAGATGTGTTACCGGGTTTGAACCATCTTTGGTCATATCAATAGCGCGTAGAGGCTTGTAATTTTCAAAATGCGCTATATAAGTTAATTTTTTATAGTAAAGTTAAATTTGTTTTGTATGCAGCGAACATTTTATTTCAGTCTAAATTCAATTTTAATAAATTCTATACAATGTTTGTGTTTATATAATTGTTACAATTATGACAAATAAAACATGACTTAATGGAGATATTCAAATATGGCGAATTATATTACGGGAAGATTTAAGGAGCAAAAACTTGTGTAAATCATTAAACATATTCAACAATACTTGTGTGACGGAAATATGAACTAATCATATTAATTACTGCAAGTCTTTATTATCTTATACATAAATTCAATGTATGAATTAATTTAGTGAATAAGTATGAATAGCGTAAATACGTATTTACAATGTTAATATTTGATATGTTTGTATATTGTATTGTTACAACGTATAATGTATTTTATTGGGGCTAACCCCAATTAGCATGTTTGGGGCAGTTATGAAAGAAGTGATTTGGTATATATGTAAATAATGAACAGAGTGTATGGTAACAATAACAAACATCTGAATGATATTAATTTTATGAAGGAAATTTAGAAAATACTGAGATATAATAAGAGTCGTTTGGAAGCTAGCATTAATGTTTTGCAAGATCTTCGTCGGGGCAAAAATTACAATTACTACATGAAAATTGTGCACTATACAGTGCGAGTCAAAACAAACGAAACCGGACTTTGATAGCTTATAAATCCACAATTACAAACATATATATGTTGATATTGGTATCATATTAAAGCTTGTGAAATTGCCTTTCAAGTGATACATCACACATTTTGATCACTTTACGCATCATTGAGCACGACCTTATTATCCAAAGTCATGCAAAAACTACCCGTGTCCAAGTTTGCCGTCGTCTTGTTCTAAACAAAACAAAAACAAGTAAGTCCCCCCTAATCAAAATAGCATAACTTTTTAACGAAAAGGTTTTGAGCAAAATAACTTGGCAGGATTGTTTATACACTTATTAATTAACTTATGTGCGAAAATAAAATTGGTCCGTAGAGTCACGCATGAGTGAGCACACATTAAAGGCAAAATTGTCACTTTTTGACTCTTGTGACTTTTGAAAAGTGATAAGTTTGCCTTTAATGTGTGCTCACTCATGCATGCCATGGCGGATCAATTTCATTTTCACAGAGAAGTTAGTCAATCAGTGTAGGAACCATCATGCCAAGTTATTTTGCTCAGAACCTTTTCGTTTTTACGCTATTTTGATTAGGAGGGACTTAGGTTTTTTGTTGTGTTTATCATGAATGAATGCGTCTGTTTACGTTTTTTCAAATGAACATTTCATGAATATCCTTTGGTGAATCACAACAAAATATCAGGTGGTTGCCAGTGTTCTCATGTTTATCAGGGTGGAAGGGGATCACACACTGTCCTCACATCAGCAACCACACTGTTTAGAGGCAGGGGCCCCTAAATAGGACATACAGGATGAAGTTATCTTTGAAAATCAAACAACAGATGCAACCATTCACAAAACAAGAACACTGCAAACTTGGACACGGGTAGTTTTTGCATTCCTTTGGATAATTAGGTCGCGTTCGGTGAAGCGTGAAGTGATCAGAGTGTATGATATATCATTTTAAAGGGAATTTCCCAAGCTTTAACATGATACCAATATCAACATATATACTTTTAGATTGATGGATTTAGAAGCTATCAAAGTCCGGTTTCGTTTTTTTTGACTCGCACTGTATACTATAACGCCACATGCACACATGTGTGGACAGAGTAAAAAGGAGGCGGGGATACAAAACAATGGAAACAACGGTCTGTGAGTTGGTGAGACTGTTTAGCGAATCAAACTATAAAGGTTTGAACTGGAGATGGTGCGCACACAGGGATGGTGCGTGGCTAAAGGAAGTGTAGTGAGCGTGTATGGCCGGGAGTTGACATGAATGGGTGAGAAGGATCACAGACGTAGTGCAGAGTGTGCTAAGGAACGTGTAGACGATATAACAATGAGATGTTGGAGTGCACTGGATTGCACTAGGATGGAAGATGATAGGGGGGGGGGGGGGGGGCTAACAAATGGGAGCAAAGGAGTTGTATAAAGGGTACGTAATGGAATGGTTAACAAGAAGGGTGGGAAATTATGAAAGAGATAACACGTGCAATTAGTGAAAAGAAGCAAAGGGCAAAGAAAGTGACGTTCTTGGAAACAGAGCAGCATCTGTTGTCTGATGAATCCCCTCAAAACTATCAGGGAAACATCGGAGAGGGCAGTCATTTACCACATGATGCACTGTCTGGTCTGGATTCCCGCAGTCACATACACGGCTGTCTTTCATTTTCCATCGATGGAGATGATAGGCTGACCTTGCATGGAGTGTTCTTATCCTGTTTAGAGTCACCCATTGCTTTCTGGGGAGGTTGAAGCATGCTGGCTCTGACGTAGGATCCTGTACAAGCTCTTGATTAGGGAATTCGGATTCCGCCCACGTTTTGGGACAATAAATACATACCATGTCATCTAATTTCACATGTTGCGTCATATCAAAACAATTATCTTGTTTTGTTTGCAGTGAACTAGCGTATTATGCAGCTGACTCCTACTACATATTTGTAGGCGACGTGGGATATTTATGAAGATAACATTTTTGTCACAAGTTCATCCTGAAGTAGTCCTAATTTGATGGATATAAATGTATATTAGTTAGTGTAAATGTAGCCTATGTCAACTCAAGAAAAACAAGAAATACCATCTATGTTTAAAGCATTGTTTGCCTCGACATATCTGTCGTTATTATAATGTTTTTTACGTTGTCATCTATAAGTTAGTGTATTTAATGAAACATACGTATAGGTTTTTTCTAAGTCGGTATTTGTTTAAGTTATATATTCTATGATCTGATATATATTATGGTATTGAAGTTGTGTGAAAGTGATGTGTCAAACTTATGCTAACCATTCTCTAATTAGTAAAATAATAGAGATTAACTTGTTTGAATGATGCAGAATAATATGGAGTGTTATTGTATTATACTATTTTTGTTCTCGAAATGTAGTGAAATGCGATTTGTATTTTATGTAAATACTGCTTCAGTTTCTTCAATTAAAAGTAAAATGTAATGTAGTGCACGGATATATCTGCACTATATGATGCACATAATGAATGCAGGTTGGCTACGTATGAGAGGGGAAATAGTGTAAACCACTTAAATTATGATCTCGCTTTCATATTAAGCGATGTATAGACTGATAGATTTGACCTATTATATATAAGTAAGAATCGTAGAAACCACGCTTCAAGCGAAATATGAAATCAGGTAATAGTATATAACAGCATGTTCCGCCAAAGTGTGATGTCAAATGTCAATCTTATTTGTTTCAATAATGCATATTTCCATTTTCGTGACTGAAATCTGTTAAAATTGCCAAAATAGACCTACTGAAATATACATGTTTCTTAGCCATATGCAATAAGAACGAGGTCGCAATCACAATGTTTATATGCGAAAATACTGTACATCTGCCATAAATAGATACTTCAGATGTTACAAAAATCAGACACCTTATATACCAAGGAACTACATCATATTTTTGTTTGCAGTGATATATGCATGATATTGAAAAAAAGAGTTTGTGTATATGGGGAAGAATTTGTGAAAATTAAAGGGATCTAGTAACTTTGTTGAGATGTGCAAAAACTGATGAATGGTTGATGCAATGTATATTGTTGTTATCTCATATGTCCAAAGGGTATTGTGTGAAAATTTCAAGTCAAATGGACAATGTATGGCCAAGTAATGAGCGAAAATGCAAAGTGATATTGGGTGATATTCACCAACTCACTGCATTCACTTTGTACAGGGATGAAAATCTCGCCCGGAGATTTTCTTATCTGAATACTTCAATCATACATATCTTTGTAATGAAAGGGAAATTTGAAAAACCGAAAGCTGTCCCATGATTTTATTGTTAATACGAATACAACAAGGTATAAAGGAACCACTAGAATTAAAATTTTATTTTGAGGATTGGGACAATGTTACTAAGTCCCTTTAATATTGTGCATGCGTTTAATTTGACGTGTCTGTGTTTGCCGTGACCATTTCTTACTTCTCATTTGTAATGACTGTTTTAACATTCGTTTGATTAAACCGCAATGTATTGTGATATCGTCTCGTTGTTGCGTGGTTATATTACTTGGATACCTAAACATCGTTAGTGAGGGATGGTACAGTTTTGGTCAAACTGAAATTTAGTAACTAATAAGTTGTAAATAAGCATTAAAATACACATTTCAAAGATGTCTGCATGGTAGAACAAACACAAAACACGCCTAGTAAAGTAACGAGGCTGTTTTCATTCAAAACACAGCCATTAACACAAAAGAGTGCCCTCAAGACACATGACAGAATATGATGTTTGTTTAAAATAATTAGTCAATTGCGAGATCATTAACTTAATTTCAAAGCCACTTTGGTTAACTTTGACAAACGTGTATTATTTCGGAACAATGATAAAATACATACTATACAAAATTACAAACGACTAAATAAAAAGCCTCTTATTATTCAAAAAGAGCCGTGAATATCAAACAGGGCGCTCTCAAATTTTGTTTAGTTTCAACCATTTTAAATAATAATTGTGCATGTGATATTTGTTTGAAATAGTGATTAGATAGAGATATAATCAACAACTATTTAACAACCTATTTTGTATTTTTTCTTAAAGGAAACCACCAGGCAAAGAACAACATATAAATATATGTTTTGGTACCGTTTTGTGATATCAAATATAAACTCACCATTTTGCAAAGGGTTGTTTAATTCATAGGCAATGCAATTAATGACCACCACTTATGGAACCATTATTATATCATGGTTCCGTACGCGCCAAACATTTGCGAGTGCGCCAATTCTATTCACGCGTACGTTTTGAGACAATATAATCCCGGACGATTCGTTCGCTCTGGACAAAGGGTAGTCTTCGTACATGCAGACCCATGAACGCATGCTTTAAGGCCTGGTCACACAGGATACGACTAGACCCACGAATGCAGTACGCATTGGTACAAATCTATGGCAAGCCGTTTTTAACATTTATTCCTATTTCTTGATATCAAGAATTCAATTCTTGATATCAAGAAATCGAATTCTTGATATCAAGAAATACTTTTCTGTTGTTAAGCATTGATAATTCCTCATATCATGAAATGCATTCTTGAGATCAATAATTCAATTCTTGATATCAAGAAATAGGAATCAATGTTCAAACGGCTTGCCATAGATTAGTACCAATGCGTACTGCTTTCGTGAGTCTAGTCGTGTCCTTTGTGACCAGGCCTTTAGAATGGTGATGCGTTTTCCAATTATATATATTTTTTTTCTGGAAACACATTTTTCTGAACTTGTTGATGGAATCGACTTTAAAGGATGTTACTTTACATTGATAAGAATATTACTTTTGGGTGGTGGCACCCTTTAAAGGGACATTCCCTCTTTTGCAAGCCAAATTTTAAAAGTTGCGATGTTATTGTTTTATATGAAAGAAAATGTCATTTAATAGCATGCCTGAAAAAATTAGGGCTTGAAATCTCTTCTTCGTAGAGTTATAGATTTAAATCTAATAAACCATCGTCCAACGGTTAATTGTGCATGAAACGTGCATTCACCCGTCGAGAAAGTTCGCTCACGGATTCCACGGAGCGCCACAGCGCTATGCGTGACCCCTATGTGACCCGCGCTAGCTACGTGACCCGCGCATTAATAACAGTGGGTAAGCGATTACTAATCAAAATAACCAAACCTCGCTTAAACTGACTACATGTGATTATATATTCTTCATTTTTTAGATCTTTTTCCGTGACATACCTTTACAAATGTCGGCTTCACAATACCTTTACAAGATTAAGTGCATTATTGTTGTAATATTATGCTAAATCAGTTAAACTTCTTTATTGACCGATATATAGTTTGATGGAGGGACGCATTCGTTTTTTCATTCGTAGAATCCAAATTACAGGGCTGTTCGATCTGATTTTTTGGTGTGTGTTACATTCATCCCCATCCGTCAACTGGAAACTGTTAAGACGTTTTTGTAAAAGAGGGACTGTCCCTTTAACGGCTAGTTCAAAATTATCGAATTATTGTGGAGCCTCACAGTCATAACAAATGGTTATGTTTGTATTTCAGCCGTTTATGAACCGATTTTGATCAAATAAAGTTTATTCTTTCATTAAAATTGTATTCAATTTCAAATTTGGCACTCAGTTTTTCATTATCTTACAAACAAATTATTTTGCGTAGCGCCCTCTATACAAAAACCAAACTATCCATTTAACTTATATATGGTTCATGTACAGATTTTCCTGCAGTGAAAGCTGGGCAATGTGACATGATGACCATCACATCATGGGCGTAGATCCTTACGTAATACCTATTCATCAGGGGGGTGAATGAAAAGATCATTCTCACTGATGAATAGGTATCAATGACAGATCTACGCCCATGAACTACATACAAATATTAATGTCCACACTGATAATTAAGCATTCATTAACAACTGCTCTCGATGTCACGCATCTATAACTTCAAATGAAAATATAATACAGTTCCTTGGTATACAAGGACGTTCGAGTAGTTAGAAGTATCTTTTTACGACAGATTTGCCCCTATACATACAATTTCCTTTTTCCTGTCATAATTTCTTTCCTAGTATAATGATATGCATTTTAGGAATTAAACACAGTTCTAAAAGACGAATCATCTGCCCTGCTTGCAGCGGGGCCAGTATACAGTAGCTTTACTATCATGTAATGTCCTTCAATAATGACGATATGGCTATAAATGGTATAAAGAAGGAGTATCTTTAACTTTCCATGTATCTGACCTATTCATGACTGATCGATTTGATTATAACATGTTATGTCCATAAATACAAGCCCGATTACTTAGGAAACAGCCCTGAACGAGATAAGTAGGTATATAATTAGCAAGCGAACAATACAAATGTGTAAAGGAAGTTAATTTGTATATGACATAAGGTACACTTGACATACTTACATATGTCACTCAATACTTCATATCTTATTATTATTATCCTTTTTGTTCTCATTATTTCGTTAATCCTCTTCACCTGTACATGATAACATTTATGTTGAATCATTCATCATCTCTATGTTTGGAGACAGTCTCATTTAGTTTAGTCATAACGGCAGGAGAGAAGTGAATCGACCCCCCCCCCCCCCCCCCCCTAGTACAAAAACATTGTCTACATATTGAAAGCGAACCAAACACAAATTGCAACAAAAGCAAATGTTCTTCCATGTAAATTAGATTCAAGTAGAAAGCAGAACAATTTATAATTACAATATACATTCTGATTAGAAGAAGAGTTCAATTTTGATTTAGAGCGCGTTTTGAGAAATAATTTAGTTCTGTAGTTAAGTAATTACAAACTAAGTGTATACTTTTTAAAGAGCACAATTTTAAAGACGGACTCAGCCGCGGCCCAGAAACAACTGGAATATCCCATTCGAATACATATTGGGGATACACTTTTGTTAAATGATTCAAGGAATTGTTCACAAAATTACTATTCATTGTATTCAGTGAAAATATACCCAAATGGTTTTAAAATTGTTTTTGATGATCTCTCTAATAGATTGCATGTATTATTTAACTAAACGTCAATTCACATTTGTTTAAATGAAACAATGGTTGAACATAAATGTGTAGGGAGGGCGCCCTCTTGTGGTTACGGTTGTTTTTATTCATAACTACTACAGACTGGTTAAGTTGGACACGTACAATCATAAAACATAGAAGGTAAAAAAAAAAAAAAAAACGTTCAATACCACTGATATTACATATTCAAAACAGCCAAACACATGCAAAATTAACATTTATAATGTCATGCGTAATGATAATTTTCATCCGTTAAAATTCATAAGTGATATGGCTGAAATGGCGGCTGATATAAACAGATTAAAGGCATAAATTTCATTATGTTTACACTTTCCATCTGCGTATATCCAATAGCAGAAATGCGAATATTTAATACAAATCCATACATATGTTTTAAACCACAGTTCTGGAGTCATGTCCGTCAACCTATACAGTTATGGCAAATGAATACTGTTACTGCCGCATTCACGCACATTTAATTATGTTTGATATCGATTTCTATTTAATTCAAATAAATGAAACCAAAACCGAAGGTGAATAATTTAAAAGGGCTAATAAGCATTGCGTATCAAAAACTCGTATCCACCCCTCGATATATTGTTCATGTGAACACGTTGCTAAGTTCCGTGCGCACGGCGCTTCCCTCTGTATCTATTAATAACGAATATACCAATTATTTCTTCTATCGATTCACAACTGTCCGATATGTTATTATTACGATTTAATCGAATGTATTATAATGTATCCGCCATTGATACACGTACACACGCACTGCATATAGAGTGTATTAAGCATACTAGGCCATATCATACTGAGAACACTCTTTTAACTCTACCAAGTTGAAGTAAAATAATGATAACCATTATTGTGGCGAACAGTTTAATTGTAATTGTAATATATTATGAGCGAACACGATGCCGAAAAACCCCAGAGTTACAGGTAATTAGTATTATTAGTAGTAGTAGTAACCAAGCGACCAGAGCACCTAGCGACATGTGGCGTCCGTCGCAACGAGAGCTCGCATTATATTACTTGATTAGTCATATTTATGAACGTAGGGACACCCGTTAAAACGAAATGAGAAACGTAGTTGACCGTAGCAGATGAGCAGATACATACAATAGAAACGAAACGGAGCAGTGCTTGGCAACGCGTTGTTTTGATCAATAATCGCTAAGGGGTGATAATGGGCGACGGGGTAGATGCACTATTGGCTATGAGATACTAACTATACGTTTTGAACAGTCACTCTCATTTTCTGTTTCAATTTCCAGTTTCATTTATTTAATTCATCATATGAATGACTAAATAACAGGACACGAAATTAAAAATGTATCAATATAAACTTGATGCAGTAATATATAGCATTAAGAGGGTGGTAAGGGCAAAAAAGAGATGGTTTTTACGAGACCATAGTGGAATCAACTTTGTTGATGTTATATGGCCGAGTAGTGAGCACAAAAGCAAAGTGATATGTGCTAACTGATTGCCATAACTTTGTGTGTGCACAATTGAAACTGCTGCCTTCCCAATGAAAAACGCAGTATCTACACGAATTCGTTTTCTAGAAACTGAGATATTGACCATTTTGTGTTTTTGCCATAGCCGCTCGAAAATAATAAACTTGTGAAGATTACTTCAGTGTGTGATTATAGGCTATATAGGTGTCTATTTTCCTTCATACAAAATAAAAATACAAAATTCGTTTATTTTTGAGATTTTCACGAAAATGTAGATAGAATATTCGGCATTGTTGCTATTCGGCCCCACAAAAATAAAGAATAGCGTGCATGAAAAATTATATACAGCCCATTCGCTACGTCCCGAAAAGCCTTTCAGATTATCCTTCACGAATTCTTGTTTGTGTATTTCCTATTCATAAGCGAATCGGTGTGTAGGATAACTCGCGGTGAAGTATCTAATTAAGCGACCAATAGCGGTAAGGCTGTATATTTACCGATGAAAAGAGTTCTTTTATTGTGACTCCAGACAGTTCAAGGATAAATCGAAAATATTTCAATGCAGTGATAATATCAAACTTGCCTCTATTGTATCGCTTGACTAGTGATGCTTTATAATCAAACAAATACCGAGGGTTCCATGTATAATACCATAATCCCTTTTGAAAAAGGAAATAATCAATTCAAATAACAGCTATCATTACAATTTAGAAATTCAAAGGTAACTAGGCAAAGTATTTACCGTGGCGTAGCTATTCATTTTTTAAGGGGGACCCTAACCTGCAAGCGCGTATTAAGCGCGAACTGTATCTGGCCCGCGTTACATGCATTAGGGCCTCTGACAGGGGTCTGGGGCCCTTAGAATCTTTAGAAATTTAGTTATTCAAAGCCCCCAAATCGGCTAACAAAAACTAAAGCATGACAGGGGGGCTCGAGCCCAGAAGCCCCCCCCCCCCCCCCCCCATCGCTACGCCGATGGGTACGTGCATGTCAGGACCGTGATATGATTTGTTTTTTTTCAATACAGTCGCATAATTGCCTGATCGATTGCCTGATCTCAAAGAGTATTGTTCAAACTCTTTTCACCAAAATAGCGATGCCAGCCAGAGATATGATACGTGAATTCTATAGCGAAATGAACTGCGATACAGTACGTTTGAATATGGTATATTGAGGTATACATTGAAGTTCTCACCTGATCGCAAGAAGCTATTTTCTGCCCCCACCCGCACTCTTCATTCTGTGCATACCAATGTGGTGCTTCTAGCTACCTCATCGAAGACTCCCTTCCCCCTCCCAATTGCAAAAACGGATCGACGCCCCTGTAGTCTTCAAATTCTGGGTATGCCAATATGGGGTTTTGGCTACAATATCTCACTGGTGACTCTGGACAATTCGCCCCCCCCCCCCCCCCGATCGCCAAAACGATCGACGCCTCTGCTATGTTGTTTGGTGTAATGATCCATTGATATTAAAACTGTAACTAAAGGTGAATGGTCATCAAATGATGTGGTCGTCTATTAGGGGGTTACACTAATTCTTATTTTTTTAAAGAAGAAATTTCTGCAATTCTGAATGCTCGTAATTAATTGCACTTAGTAACTTACGATTTGATAGCTAGGGATGAACAAGCGCCCTAACAAAAACTTTCACAGTTTCATCCCGGCCTTACAAACACACATTTTGTTTTCTTATTTGCATCAGTCAAAAAGCTTCTGGGGGCTTAGCCCCATAGACCCTACTAAAATAATACCCCGTAAACCCGGTCCATGTACCCATTTTTTCAGGACTGCTCGCCATGCCCACTAAAATAAGCTATGACTGCAGGTACCACGGTAAGGGCCTAAATGTGAATGCCCCTTTACCCTAACCCATTCAGGCCGTTGCACCATGAACTCGTTCGTAATTTTCGCTAAATAAAGCTTATGAAAAGATTGATTTTACATCTTTTATAAATGATATAAGACATTTTGACAGTTCTAAATTGAAAAAAAAAATATATTGTCGCACTTTAATACTCATCATCTTCATCATCTTTATTAAGTGCTCTATCATGTGCATCATAATGGTTCCACTTATGCCACGTCTTCAATTAAATGTGGGGTACCCCAGGGATCTGTACTAGGTCATACACTTTGTTTGATTTATATTAATGATTTGCCTAGATCAGCAGACTACTTTAATTTTAGACTCTTGGCTGATAACTCATTCTTTTTTACCTAATCAAGCAGATATTAATTTATTGGAAATAACAGATAACTTGAAACACATTGGTCAGTGGTGAGATGCAAATAAGATTACCAAAGATTATTAATATATAAATAAAACTAATTGTAAAATTATTAAACCAAAGAGGAAAGAGTGTCGTATTGTTGGAGTTGTGAAAATTAAAAATGAGTTATTGAATGAAGTACAAGTATCTTCTTTTTTTTAATGAACATATGCATGATTTATGTTCTGTACTTCGTAGGAAAGTAGGAATTATGTATAGACTAAGATACTTTGTTCCGAAACAAGTCCTTGTATTACTTTATTATTCGTTTAGTCAGTTTATTTAGAGAAGTAAAGTGGCATTCCTGTTATAGAGTGCCTACCCGGGGGAAACCAGTGTAAAATTAGGGGTTACGTTTTCCACAGGTCCACTAATTTTACTTAAGTAACAAACATGTCATTATAATTAATTAAGTTAGCTAAAATTATATCAACTGATAAATATAGATGTTTTATAGTGGTCTGGAGGAGATTCCAATATATTTGTTCATAAATTTCTTTCAGACTTTTCAGGCAGAGAACGTCCGTGAAATTTACGCGAACGTCCGTGAGATTGCAATTAAAAATAATATAGCAAGAAAGAGGGACCAAGCGACTTGGAAATGCTACTTTTATACATGACTATGATTCAAAGGATGTATACATTGTCTCTTGCTTAAATATAGTTAGACTAGATAAAGTATTATCATCATATATTGTTCTATAAGCATTAAAGACAATTTCAACCAAAAATAGGACTCAACTAACGACCAGGTCCATGTAAAAACCATAATATATATTGCAATTTTCAAGTTTGTTTGTATAATGACCCTGTTTTTAAAGCCATTCGCGATTAATAGAAACTCTTTTCGATGAGATCAGATCATTCTGCCCACATTCTTGTTTCTAGAGAACGTCCGTGACCGATATGGGAACGTCCGTGATGAAAATATTACTCGCTTTGATCATGTTATTGAGCCCACATATGATCTAGACAGCAATTGATCCTGTTAACATATGCATTGAAGTGTGTGGTACGGGAATACGAGCGTATATAGATGCGTTCCTAAAAAATGTGGCTAAAGTAAAGCAAAGTAAAGGTACATAATAAGCACATTATTTTACAAAATATAACAATTCAGTAACAATTTGGACGTTTGTATTTTCTATTTGGTTAAAGGGCATCAAGCGTGGGGATGATACACAGCGGGTCGCCATTTTGAACTGGGCCAGTTTGCGCGCACCGCATGACACTGAGCTAACCATCTAACGTGCATCACGCACCGTGCGCAACGTGTACTTAAGATGGCGCCGCGCATC